>JACBKR010002891.1:0-32258 GCA_014218235.1 Colocasia esculenta | reverse complement strand
GTAGAGGTGCCAAACTAGCATGCTGGAGGAACTGATCAACTGAAATTGGTAGAAAATCTGATTTGCCATCAGTTCCTTTTTCAAAGAGACATATGTTTGCCCTTTTGGTACGGCAGCAAGCAAACCTAGAGGGGGGGTGAATCAGTTTTTCTGAAATCTGAAATAGAATCTTAACACAGAAAATAACACTTGAAGTTTTGGTTAGTTTAGTGTGATAAGAGTAGCAGTGCGGAAGCAATAAACAATCACACAAGGACACAGGAGATTTATCCTGGTTCGGCCCTTCCCACATGGAAGTCCTACGTCCAGTCCCCAAGCAAACTCTTGGGATTTCACTAACCAAGGGTACAGTCCCCCTTATGGACCTTACAACACCCTGGATCCCCCACCAGGTCTTCTCTTTCCCGGGCAAGAAGGCAGCCCACTTCTCTTACAGGTAAAGAAGCCAACCTCCTGGAACAAACCCCAGTGCGGTTCTGCTAGACACAAACCCCTAGCTGGGTTGACAACTGGTACAACCCCAGTTAGGTTCTGCTAGACACCACCCCTAGCTGTTTAACAACTGGTACAAACCCCAGTTAGGTTCTGCTAGACACCAACCCCTAGCTGGGTTAACAACTGTATACAGTCCTACAGCTGGACACAGATCTTTCTTAGAAAGATCAGACTGAGAGACCTTACAAGATGAACACTCATGTAAAGCTCACAGTCCCAAACTCTCCCCAGATATACAATGAGCTCGGAGAGAAACAGAAGAGAGAAAAGAAGACGAAAGCTCGGAAGCTTGAATGCTTGAACGCTTGATTGCTTCTTCTTGGCTCGGGCTCTTTCTCTCTTTCCTTGAGTGTATGTGGCGTGAAGGTGCTTCTCACAGATGTACACTCCTTCAAAGATATTCAAGAAAAGGCTCTTGTGTTCTTCAGCAGCTCCATCTTTTATATTGAGCAGCTTTAGAATAGATCCGTTGAAGAGATCCGTTGGAGCTCTTCTAGTCGTTGCTGATCTTTCTCTTCATTTGTCTTAATCAGACTCGGTGGTCTTCGAGATCTGTCAGCATAGAAGAGAGTGTTAGCATAAAAGAGTGTTTATGATAAACGATGCATGGTACTGTGCTTCTGCTGACATACTGAAAATAGTAGGTCATATCTTTTTGACAAGATTCTGAAATATGCATGCAGCTTTTGTCAGAAGATATTTGACTTTTCATTTAAGCGCCAGGCATATTTGAAATAAAGGCAATCTGTGTTTGAACAGAATCCATGAAGAAATCGTTATGAGCATGACTTATGAAACGTTATGGGAACGATTTCTTAACAAATCGTTGTGCTCACTTAGCAAGTCGTTGCGCTCACTTTAGAATCGTTATGAGATCGATTTCTTACCAATCAATGCGCTTTAAAGAAGAAATCGTTGCGAACACTTATGAAATCGTTATGGCATCGACTTCTTGGAAAATCATTTCGGTCACTTAGGAATCGTTATGGGAACGACTTCTTATCAATCAATACGCTCAAAGAAGAAATCATTATGGCCACTTATCAAATCGTTATGGCATCGACTTCTTAGCAAATCGTTGCGCTTAATACTTTGGCACTTTAAACAGAAATCGATGTATATTGATTAAACATCGATTTTATCATTTTAGTGCGCCATATATTGCATCAATGAAAGACTTAGCATTTTGCTATGGGATTGATGCGACACAGATGAAACAAAATATTCAATTTAAGTTACATCATAAATTTTTATTATCACCAAAATACAAGAACAAATAGAGAGTGGTTCAACAACATAAACCTTGTATCTCTCAACCAGATGGCAAAAGGGTCTTGAATAAGGTGAATGGAGTTCAGATCTAGAAAATCTTCAGCAGAAAGAGGAGGTTGATTTGCTCTGCTGGCCTGAGAGGTATTGAGTCATTAAGCTCCTGAGCAGTGAGGGGGTAATGCATTTCCCATCAGCTGGAGAGAGCCGCTCACATTCAGATAAAGAGGGGCAAGACATCAGATTTGAGGTGGCCCTGATGATATTCCCAGAATAAAAAGCAGTGGAATGCAAGCAAATTCCCTTTCTGAACGGAAATGCGGCCCATGACTCTGGGGAATCTTTCAAAAATGATCGGGCCCACAGCAGATTCCATGACCAAAGAATGAAGGGGAGTAGGAACACAACATTTGGCATTTTCAAAGTGGTGAAGTCCACTTGGATTGAGGTGGAGACTGCAGTATGTGAACTGAGAAGAGAAATAACTTGCCGGAATTGGCCAAGTTGAACCTCTGGCAGATTATAGAGATATCTATAATCATTGAACATTTGGAAATATCTAATAAGCTTGATCTCCTTCTGGATAAATGGACCCCAGGTATTCTGGTAATGAATCACAAACCACTTAGAGAGAGTGAGTGGAGGATCCCTAGGTGGGAATCGATCAGATCGGACAAGTATGAATTCCTATATAGAGACTGATGGCTCCGAGCCCACTGATCTTCATTTTTAGCCTCAGTTATAGGGAAATTTTTTGACTGATTAGCTTTTGAAAGAGAGGAGAGGGGAAGAACAACATTGAGATGTTCAGTGAGGTTGAGGTGGGGAAGTCCAAAAATAGCGGCAAATGTACATTTTGAAGGAATTCACAATAGAGAGACCTTCTTCGATTTTCAAAAGTGAGAGAAAACCAAAGAGGAGGAAAATGGGGTTCAGAAGAAAGAGCAAGGTTGAAGAAAGTTTTCTCTTTTTAGGAACATGGCTGGAAGAGCCTGTCCTATGAATGTGAGTGCCAACTGACAGGACTGAGCGAAGTATGGCTACTTCAAACTCATCTTTGATGTCCTGTATAATGTGACCTTCAAGTTGTGCATCCTCTGGAATAATGGTAACAAAAGAGGGAGGAGTAGGAGGATGAAGGAAAGAATAAGAAGCAGAAGGAGGTGGTACATATGGTCCAGCTGATGAGGGATCAGAAGTGAGGCTCCGGCTGAGGAGGATGCTTAAGGTGCCTCAGATAGAGGAGAAGGATAATGTGGAGGAAACAGGAGAAGAGAAGGATGTGGTAGGAAATGGTGTAGGTGAGGAGATGTTTTTGGGAAGAGGTTGTTTAAAGGTGGCAGGAGCTGGAGGAGCAGTAGAGGATGAAGGTGGAGAAGGAGGGGCTGGAGTCTGAAGAGGAGAAGAAGGTGGCTCTGGGGGCACAGTCTTTTCTATAGTATTTTCAGCTCTTACTTGCTCATCCTAAGATTCCACTGGACCGGATGGCCCTGATTCATCCATAACTGGCCCTGGTGGCCCTGATTGCTCAACGGATGACCCTGAAGGCCCGAGGCTTCTTGTGCTGGCTGACTTGATTCCACAACAACCTTTGGCCCAGATGGCCCTGAATCCTCAACATTAACTGGCCCTGATGGCTGGACTGCTGCTGCTCTTCATTCCTTAGTCCGGATGGCCCTGAGCTGCTTGCTGGCACTGCAGGAGTGGGAGCAGGAGGGGCAGGAGAAGGTATTGAGCCCTTACTGAATCTGAAAGTTTGGATATCATTTGCTTCATGCTCACCAACTCATTTCTCATACCTCGCAGTACTGCCTTTAACATTTGCATCTCCTTAACGCCAGTGTTCTGACTTATGAAAATTGAGGAAATATCAGATTGAACATAGCACAGAATATGTCCTTGTGCATCTAATCTCTCAATTACTGGCTTCAAGTGCACATGGACCTTCTTCTTCCTTGACCTCCGGTGTGCCTTCCTTGTAAGTAATTGAATTGTAGTGGCCACACCTTTGCCCTTATCACTTGTCCTAGCAACTGGCTTTACATTATGATCTTCATCTTCATCTGAAGTACTCTGTACAATTCCTTCTTGAAACAAATTTGTAGGGGCATTGATGTAGGCTCCCCCTGAATTTCTAATTCCTTTTCAACCACATGCTCCCCTTGAGTAAGAGCATCTTCCATCTGAACTTCACTGTGGCCTGATGCCACAACTTCTGGAACAACTTCCTCTTGATGAACATCCGTAGGAATTCTGCAGCAGGAATACTGGGAGTGATTTCTTCATGATTATCTTCCTGCTCCCCCTAAATGCTGGCAACAGTTTCCAATACTCCTTCAATTATAGATGCAATAACTGTCGTGGGGGATTCAACCTCAGATAATTGCCCAACGGGCTCAATAAGCTCAGGAGCAATCTCATCAATTCTTCTTCCACTAGCTACTGGTTCTTCTGTTCTAATCGTTTCTTCCACTTCTGGGACCACTGGGATTTCTGGTCTGACACTTGCTTCTTCTTGAACTACTGGGGCTGCTGGAACCTCTACGACAGGGTGTTCAATCCTCACTTCTACCTCTGCCTCTGGAATTGAGAAATTTCTTGAACTGGATGGACTTCTGGAGCTTCTCCTATGAGCCTCACCTTCAGCAACTGAGGTCATGGTCTAAACACCAGCTACTAATGAAAAACCGCTTTTCTTCAAATTTTTGGACCTGATAGCCTGGCCCATCTTCTCTGAAACTTCACCATTCAAATCTATATGTAATGCTGGAAAATCTTTGTCAGCAGATGAGTATATGGTAGAGAAACATTCAACTATTTTTCTTGTCCCATAACATTGTAGTTGCAAACTTCATCCTCTCAATGATCACCTCTGCCATATTAATATCTTGATTTTGAATCACCTAGAACATCATATCGAGTCTGCTTTAGGGAAAGTGGAGAAAGTAGAACTTCTAGGCACTAGGATCTGACATACAATGAAATGAAGAATCCTATTGAAAGCATTCAGCTGATTTATATCGATTTTACCATCTTCAACTTATATTTAGTACCAATGATTCCTAAACCCTTGACATGAATGTCAACACTGTCTATCCCACTGCGACCACTGGTAGACACTCCAAACAGACTCTCCAACAGATCATATGTAATGTGAATGGAAGTACCTTTGACTGTGGAGGTCAGAGACCCGTCTTCTTTGGATTTCAAATAGATATAGAAAGCTTTTACCAAGTCAGGATAGCTTGCCTCTGAAATAGTCACCATTTTTGTCCATTTCATCCTTTGCATCGCTGCTATGACACTGTGCATTCCATTCTTATCCAAATCCGCAACATCTACTGCTTTGTTGCCACAAAGCTTCGTCTTCACGGCTGCAAATCTCTCCTGCTGCTCTGTTGTGAGGAAAGCAACGCCATAGCCACCAACCGTGCCGAAAACCCTAGAAGCTGCCATGGATTTGAACGAGGAAGGGTTCTGGAGGATCGTCGGAAGGAATGGAACAGAAGACCTCAAGAGATTTTGGCACAAATAGAGGGATTCTTTCGAAATCACACAGAGATGATGTCAGAATCGATAATGATTATCGTTCCAAGCGACTCGAAAGAGATGAAAGGGAAAGATGGAATCGGTATGGCATAAATTACGGGATTAAAAGCGAAACATAAAGTTACTTTTGAAAGGACATCGTAATAAGTGCAGAAAATGACAAAAGAGGAGACTATTTAGCAAGAGATAAAGCCTTTTAAAAAAAATGAATCGTCAAAGCAATTTATGACGCACGTAATTAAAGGATTTCTTTAATTCTAGGGGAGAGAATAGGTAATATTCTGAACTTATTATTTCAGTTATGTGCAAATAAATCTATTACAAATTACACATGCCTAATTCCCTTCTAAGGGACGTAAATCTCTCTTCAAGTAAGACTTTTGTAAAGATATCTACTAACTGATTTAAAGTATCTATAAAGGAAATATTTATATTGCCATTAGCTACATGATCTCTAATAAAATGATATCTAACCTCTATATGCTTCGTTTTGGAGTGCTGGACGGTTTTTTGGTGAGATTTATTGCACTGGTGTTGTCACACAGCAATGGGATAGTCTTGATGTGCAGTCCATAATCCTCAAGCTGTTGTTTTATCCATAGTAGTTGAGTGCAACAGCTTCTAGCAGCTACGTACTCAGCTTCAGTTGTGACAATGCTACTGAATTCTGCTTCTTTAAGGACCATGAAATCAAGCATCCTGCATGAAATTGACAACTACCACTGGTGCTTTTTCTATCTACCTTGCATCCAGCATAGTCAGCATCAGAATATCCTACTACACTAATTTCGCATGATTTTGGATACCGCATACCTAGGTCATGAGTTTTAGCTAGATATCTAAAGATTCTTTTAAGAGAAATTAAATGAGATTCCTTAGGATCAGCCTGATATCTTGCACACATGTATACACTAAATAAAATATCAGGTCGACTGGCAGTTAAATAAAGCAATGATCCTATCATACTTCTATAAAGTTTTTGGTCTACTTTCTTATCATCTTTGTCAGTGTCAACCTTGTAGATGTGCTCATTGGTGTTGACAGTGGCTTTGCATTATCAAACCCGAACCTTTTCAATAAATCCTTGGTATACTTTGCTTGACAGATATGTGTTCCTTCTTGCCTTGCTTGATTTGTAATCCAAGGAAATAGTTGAGTTCTCCCATCATGCTCATTTCGAATTCTCCTTGCATAAGCTTTTCAAAGTATATACACAATGATTCATCAGTAGATCCGAATATTATATCATCTACATAAATTTGCACAAGCAATATGTTTTTGACTTTTGACTTAATAAATAATGTACTATCTATCTGTCCTCTGATAAAACCATGGTTTAACAAAAATGCACTAAGCCTTTCATACCATGCTCTAGGTGCTTGCTTTAAACCATATAGTGCTTTGTGCAATTTGAAAACGTGATTTGGAAAATCTACATCATCAAAACCAAAAGGCTATTTCTACATAGACTTCCTCCTTTATATATCCATTTAGAAATGCAGATTTTACATCCATTTGAAAATGTTTTAAATCTAATGCAGATGCATAAGCAAGTAAAATCCGAATTGCCTCTAGTCTAGCCACTGGTGCATAGGTTTCTTCGAAATCTATGCCTTCCTCTTGGGAATAGCCTGAGCAACCAGTCTAGCCTTGTTTCTAGTGATAACACTAGCTTCATCCAATTTGTTTTTGAGCACCCATTTGGTGCCAATTACAGGATGATCTGATGGTCTCGGAACAAGGGACCAAACTTGGTTTTCTTGAACTGATTAAGTTCATCTTGCATGGCCATTATCCAAGATTCATCAGACAATGCTTCATTGACTGTCTTCGGCTCAATTTGAGAAAACAATGCTAAGTAATCACATGGAATAACATTACCTCTTGTTCTTACCCCAACAGATGGATCTCCAATGATGTTGTCTCTTGGATGATCCTTCGTGTATCTCCATTCCTTTGGAAGATCATTATGAGATATTTCTTTCTGTTGCAGTTCTTCCAAGGGTGGATCTTCATTATCCTTGATAGATGTATTCTTTAGTTTCTTGGATAAATTTTGCATCATCATCATCACTATCTACTTCCTTTCTCAAGGAAGGGTTAGATTCATCAAAAATAACAAGGACAATTTGCTCAATGAATACACTTTGTTTATTAAAGACTCTATAACCTTTAGGTTTAGAAGCATACCCCATGAATATTCCTTCATCAGATTTGGAATTTAACATACCAATGTCTCTCTTACCATTGTTATGGATGAAGCATGAACAACCAAAGGTTCTGAAGTGGCTGATCTTGGGCTTCTTTTGCTTGTATAGTTCATATGCCGTCTTCTTCAGAAATGGCCTAATCATCACTCTATTTATAATGTAGCATGTTGTGTTGATCGCTTCAGCCCAAAAATATCATGGGAGATTATATTCTGATAACATGGTTTTGGACATATCCAATAAAGTTCTATTCTTCCTCTCAGCTACTCCATTTTGCTGTGGTGTCCTTGCGCTGAGAAATTGTGCTCAATTCCTTGATCATCACAGAATTCTGCAAATTTATCATTTTGGAACTCTCCTCTATGATCTGATCGAATACTAATTATGCTGAACTTCTTGTCCTTCTGAACTTTCTTACTGAACTTAACAAAGCTATCAAAAGTGTCATCTTTATGCTCCAAAAATGATACCCATGTAAATCTTGAATAATCATCAACTATTACGAATCCAAATTCTTTCCTCCAAGGCTGGTGGTTCTCATCGGCCCAAATAGATCCATATGCAGTAGCTCTAATGGTTTGGAGGTGGTTACTGCTGTCTTGATTTGAAAGATGACTTTGCATGCTTCCCTTTTGCACAAGGTTCACATACACATTCTATCCTTGAGCTTATCTTGGACAGACCTTCCACAAGATTTCGTTTGACTAATTTTCTAATTCCATCCAAACTACAGTGGCCCAATCTCCTGTGTCATAGCTCGGCATTCTGATCTTTGTTTTCTGCTAGACATACATCTTGATCCTTCAACTCTTCTAGATGAAGCACATATAGATTCTTTTCTCTGCAGGCTTCGAACACTGTTACACCATTTTTCATAATGAGGCACTTTGACTCTTGAAAACTGATTTGGTGACCTTTGTCACATAGCTGGCTTATACTTATCAGGTTGTGCTTAAGGCCTTTCACACATAGGACATCTTCTATGAGAGTTCTGCCTGGCTACCAACTGATCCACAATCGATCACTGTTCCTTTTTCATTATCGCCACACGTCACTATACCTTCTTCATCTGTAATATGTGAGAACATTTCATGTTGCCTGTCATGTGCCTTGAGCACCCGCTATCTAGGTACCACTTTGATGCTCTAAGACTTCCCTGCAATTAAAACACTAGGATTTAGGTACCCAAGTTCTTTTGGGTCCTTGCTGGTTAGTTTCTCATTTGTCCTTTTAGGTATCCATTTTAGATGTTTAGTTTAGATGTTATTTTAGTATGTCCTAATTTATTACAATGACTACAACAAGATATTTTATTTACTTTTTCAGTTGGGATGTACTTAAAATTAGATTTATATTCAGTATTTTATTCTTCTACAAATTTTGGTGTTGGATAGATTTTAGGATGTATTATTGTTTCTTCATTATTTGGTGGAGTATATCCTAAACCACACTTTTCCTACCCGATCTTCTAGCTCCTTTTAGGTTAGAGACGATTTACCATTTGTGAATTTTTCAATTGTATTAGTTAAATATTCATTATCTTTTGTTAGTGTGTCAACTTCCTTTTTAAGTTTGCCTAAGGTTCCTAGCTTTCCAAGTTTGTTATCTGTTCATTTTTAATTTTTAATCTTCATATAATAGTTCATTTCTTCTTTTTAGTTCAGAAATTATTTTTCTAGCTGCTCAATTTCAGATTTTAAATCTGAGATAGTTATTTATAAGCATGCATAGTTTTTCTTAGTAGTTTTTAATATTTTACATACATCCATATATTTACTGTATAATTCATTAAATGCATCTTCTAAACTATCAGAATCAGATTCATTACAAGAAGTAAATGAAGAGTCAGAGATTACCTTATCATTAGTATTTGCCATGAAGGCCAGGTTGGCTTTTCTTCTTCTTCTTCGCTGGAGCTTGACTCGCTGTCTGAGTCACTGTCGTTGCTCCATGCAACCGCCATGGCTTTCTTTTTGTATCTTTTGAATTTCTTTGAGTTGTCCTTCTTCTTGAATCTGCCTTTTTCAGTTTCAGACATTCAGTCTTGATGTGTCCAGGCTTCTTACATTCATAGCATATAGGTTCAGATTTCTTAGTCTCCTTAACTTCGGATTTCTTGAAGTCCTTCCTTTCTTAAAATATCTTCACCCTGACGGATACTTTTCTTGGCCAATATGCATTGTAATCTTTTGGATAGGAATGCTTCCTCATCTTCACTGCTTCCAAATATTTATCATCATCTGATTCATCACCAGATGTGTCTTCTGTAGCTTTGAGAGCGTTGTTGTGCTTATTCTTACTAAAAGACTCTCCAATCTTTCCATATTTATTTTATAGGCCATTAGTGACCCAATAAGCTTTTCAAGTGAATCCTTCTTAAATCATTTGCTTCTTCTATGGCTGTCACCTATGAAGTCCAAGAGGCTGGTAGGGATCTTAATATTTTTCTTACCATATCTCTCATGTCATAGTTTTTTCCAAGCCCCGCCAAACCATTTGTAATGTCCGTGAATCTTCTATACATTTGTGTGATTGATTCTCTTGGTTGCATTTGAAATCTCTCATATTGAGCTACCAAGAAATCTATCCTTGTTTCTCTGACTTTATCTGTTCCCTCATATGTAATTCTGAGTTCTTCCACATTTCCATTACTGATTTGCACGCTGAGATCCTATTAAATTCTTTCTTGCTCAGTGTACAACATAGTATACTCTTTGCTTTGTAGTTTAGAGATATCTTCTTTTTATCATCTTCTGTCCAATTTTCTCTGCTATTGAGAACTACTAAGTCTCCTTCTTCTATGATGGACCACAGTTGAAAATCGAGACCGTGGAGAAAGAGCTCCATTCTTGTCTTCCAATAGTTGTAGTCCTCACCGTCAAATAGAGGGGGTCGGTTGACTGACTAACCTTTTGCATACCCTTGAGCTGCCATTTATCTTTGCTCTTCAGATCGCGAGATCTTCTTTGTCAAAGAGACTTGGATCTGATACCACTTGTTGCCCAGCTAGCAAGCCCAGAGGGGGAGGGTGAATGGGATTCTAGAAATTCGTTTAGATGAAAACTGTCAACAAAAATGCTTGACTAAAAAACACTGAGATCGATAGTTAGTGTTAGTGATAAATGAAGACAAGCTAGCAAATATACAATCACACGACACAAAAGATTTTATCCTGGTTCGGACCTCCTATCCCAAGGAGTCCTACGTCCATTCCCCAAGCAACAACTTGGGATTTCACTAACCAAGGGTACTGTCCCCCTTAAGGACACTTACACATCCAACCGCAGCTGACCTTCTCTTCTAACCCCGAAGAGATACAACTTACGACCTGATACAACATGTCTTCCATCCTCAACGAAGGGAAAAACAACCACCTATTCCAACAGGTCTTCTCTTCACAGCCTGAAGAGGAACACACAAAAGAAATGTGTTTAAAGGCGAAAGGCCCCTAGACCAAGCTTACAATAGAATGCTTGATCTGAGGCAAAGTGAGAGAGAAAGATTTGAACTAGAAAAATCTCTCAGAACAACAAGCTCTCAAAAATGTCTAAATAATGAAAGGTTGAGAGCTAAGAGCTGAAGAAAAATGGAGTGAAGCAAGAGATCTTCTTTCTGATGCTCGCAAGTTGTAGATGATTCTCAGTGAAGCACTATCGCGCAAAAGTTATCTGCATAGAGTCATCAGTGTTCGATATATATCTTTTCTTGAAAAAATATAGCCGTTGATGTAAGGCCCTTGATTTTCACCTTGTTTGTTTAAATATATGTATGTGCGTATAAGTGTACACTATTGATGTATAGATTATTATGTATAAGTATTTATGTATACAAATTGTATTAATGAGTATTATTGAAATGTACATAGTGTATTTAAGTATATATGTATATATATTTTAGTGTGTAGTATATAAATTCTGCATAATTAAAATGAGTTTTGTCGGCCAGTCGGGCCACATCGACTGACGCTGACCAGGGTAGGCGGCAATATCGATGGACGCCAATTTTTGGATAGGCGACCATGGATATGGACGCCAATATCCCAGGTCTGTTACGTTTTCAGATCCGGAAACGCCTTCGGAAATTGAGCCTCTTGTTTGGGAAACCTTCCCAACGGCTCTGAGACTTGCCCTTTAACCGATCCGACCCCAACCCTTTATAATATCCAAATTTGGCCAGATCCATCCCTTTGGCTCTTGGGTCAAAAACCTTTCTTCTCTAAGCAAAAACCCTAACTTGAACCTGAAAGATCCGGCTTCGGGAGGCTTCGTCTGGCGATCTACATCAACTGGTGACGACCTTGAACATCCGGGAACGACTCCCCACGCTGGTGTGCTGTGAAGATCAACAGAAGATCCGAAGAAGGAGGGATTTGGAGGCTCTTGGCACAGGCCGAGGAGGGCTTCTCCGGCTTAAATCGTCGTCGGTAGATTTTACAGAAGGCAAGTAACCCATACACATTAACCCTACATGTGTCTAGTATGTCCCAGGATTTTTCTCAGATTTTTCTCGTGTCTGGAACCCCCTTTTCAAGTGATTTATTGGCTTTCAGTCTGTGTCCTGCAGACAAGATATTAACGGCAAGATCCCTTGCGCTAATATCATGTGTGGCGGCATCATCTAATGCCGTTAACCTATAGACGACCACCCCTTGCCGTCGAGTTCTTCAGACTGCAACAGTGAGCAAATCTGTCCTTATATGAACTAATTTTCGAGTTTTTCCGCATGAGGATATACGGTAAAATTTTATATAATATGTAAATATATATGTTTGGGTGTACTGTGAGTTTTTGTGCATTTTTGTAATGTTCACTAATTATTAGAATTTTGGAATGTGTTACCAATAGAATGTTAATCTTGAAAAATGTCGTTTATGAAATATGTGTAGAAATTAATTGTCATAAATTTTCTGTACATTGCTCATAAGATCTGATACATGAGATAAAAATTTGAGCAATTTATAATATCTGTACAGTTTATTAAATTTCTGGACTGAAAAATAGTTAACATGTCTATTCAATGCATAAAGGCTAAGAATTCTTGCGAAACTAGTTAAATTCCTGAAATTTGTGATAAATTTGTACTGTCAGTATTCATGTATGAAATAAATTGTGAATCCGAATAATGAAAAATTGTATCAGTTTGACTATTTTTACAGTTGATATCATCACTGTTAGAATTTTCAGAAAATATGGGTAACTCAGAAAAATGCGAATTTTGGTATGCATGATAGTTAAACTGTGATGAATTTCTGGTTAAATTTCTGTACTGAACAGATGATAGTAGCTATATAAACTTGTTTTATGTTAAGTATTAGTGGGTAATACATGCTAATATGATAAATGTTTAATTATGCAAAAATTTCAGCATGAGTAGGATTGTTGTAAAAATCTGATTAATAATGAAAACAGTAGTACCATGCTAGGTAATACTGAAGAATGTAAATGTGTGAACATGAGATGAATGTGTGATTATTTTATGTTTAGAATGTGTTGAAATTGAGAAAATGTATTAATGTGCCAATGTGTGACACTGCTACCTTAGAGGGCTGTGGAGCTGTACTGTGGTAAAGTCCCCATGGGAAAGTTCAAAGTGTGTGATGTCCATGGGCATTGGGATTAAATCCTGGAGGCGAACAAGTATCGCTGGTTAGGGTGGAGAGTGCTTCTCCCGGTTCTGCGCAGTAACTAAGATTGATCACTGGAATGCCTAGGTGATTGATATGTGATGTGATGTGTGTGTCCTTCTAAAGTGGTTTGGGCTATGTGTCACGGCATTAAGTGAAAGTGAAATTGTGTTAAGTGAAAGTGAAAATGTATAAATTGTGAACCTGTGTAAGTGAATATGTGTTCATAAAATCTTATGAAAGCATGCAAAATGATAAGTTTCTTATGAATGTGACATGATAGTAGTAAAACAGTGAGCTTTTCACTAATATGAATATGTTATCTATGTGTACAATTGCCTTAGAATTCATGTTAAATTAATGTTATGAAATGTGTAAATATTGTGTAAAATGACCAACATGTGGCTTATGAATGAAATCAGTTTAGTATAGTGAAAAGTGTAGAAAGCATGTGATAGGATTTGCTTATTGTATATAAAAACCAAATCCTCTGTGAAAAATGTGTAGAAATCATGAATAGACTTTTATTTGAGAAATTGTCACTTCCATGCATTATGTGTAAATGATGTAGCTTAAGAGTATGGATATTACTTGATGCATGTATGTTTAGTGTGCTGGTGTTACTTGTTGAGTTCTTTTGAACTCATTCTTGCTTCGGCGTACAGGTGCAGACGTTTCTACTTCTTCCGAGGAGATCGTTAGGAGCGACTCGGAGCGAGAGTAGGAGAGAGTGTTGTGGAGTTGGCATTGTACTTTTCCATTATTTCATAGTATGTAATAAAGACTCTGCGTAGTCTCATGTGGACAATGTATTTGTTGTATTTCAGTTATGAATAGTTGGCCTCTTTCCTTCTATACGGACTGTGGATAGAATGTGGATGATGGAATAAAATTCTTTTCAGTCTTTAAATTCCGCTGTCATGAGATATAATATATTTGTGTATGTTTCAGCCTATCGTACTAGTGTTGGGTAAATGTCCCACTGTAGTGATACCTTTTATATCGACGTGGGTTGGTGGAACCGTACCGATATGAGAGGGTCGTTACAGAGATTGGTATCAGAGAATCAGGCTGAAATTGTACATAAATATGCATATACCATCATCTTCATTGTATACTAAGTCAGTATAGATTGTCCACATAGATAAGTAATTAGTTAGAATTTAGATAGTTTAGTTCTAAATGGTGATTAATCTGCTTTACAGGATATGGCTTCGCGTGGTGTTCCTGCTCGTGATGGCGAGCGAGCAGAGAGAGATGAGTCTCGGCGTGAGGATCAGGGTGAGCAGTAGGCCCCTGCACCCCAGGGTCCTGTACTTCCTCCACCGCCACCAGTAGACTATGGAGTATTCATGCAGGGTTTGGTGCAGGCCATGCAAACACAGGCCCACACTCAGGCTGCACTCCAGGCCCAGTTGGAGGCTCAGGTTAGAATAATAAGATAAAGTAGTCTGTATTTTAAATGCATTATTGTTATGATATATGTGTTAATTTCGTTGCTTGTTGTGGCAGGCTCAGGTACCAGTTCCCCAAGCTGACCATGGTGGACCCTCCATCATGGAAAGGTTCAAGAGGATGTCGCCACCTTCTTTTAAGGGGGAGAGCGATCCATTATTAGCTGAGAACTGGATGAGGGAGATTGAGAAGGTCTTCCGGGCCATTAGGTGCGCTGAAGACGACAAGGTCACTTTAGCCACCTATATGCTACAGGTATGTGTAATCTAAGCTATTGGTTATTACTTTAAGTATAAATTAGGTTGGTTAGTTCTCATGGATGATTTTGGCAGGAGCGAGCCGATGTATGGTGGTCCTCGTTGTTACGTACCCGGTCGAGGATGGTGCCATGGAAGTCGGATGGGATGAGTTCGTGAGGCTTTTCCGAGCCAAGTTTGTTCGGAGCACATCCAGGACAAGATGGAGCAGGAGTTCCTCTCGTTGACTCAGGGCTCCATGACGGTGCTGGAGTACGAGGCCAGGTTTGCCGAGCTATCAAAGTATGCCCCTCATATTGTAGCTGATGAGCGCAGGAAGGCGAAGAAATTCGTGATGGGTCTGAAACCATCACTGAGGACGAGATTGGTGGCTTTCGACCATCGTACTCTCGAGCAGGCGCTCAGCGCGGCATGTCGTCAGGAAGGGGAGATGGAGCAGTACCTGGAAGAGAAGAAGGCTTCTCAAAAGAGGCCAGCAGCTCCTTTCCAGAGGCAAGAGAGGAAGAAGGCGACTTTCCAGTCACCGCAGCGTCCTGTGGCATCAGGCAGTGGTCAGGTATCCTCTCAACGTTTCCCTAGTGGTAAGAAGGAGTGTCCTCATTGCGGGAGGGCACATGGCGGTTCGAAATGTTGGCTGGTAGCAGGAAAGTGCTTAAAGTGCGGGAGCAATGATCATCAGATTAAGGATTGTCCGAGGCTTCAGCAGGGAGCCCAGCGGGGGCCAGCCTCAGTAGCGGCAGCAGCAGCAGCGCCAGCGACAGGACGACCAGGGAGACCTCGAGCCCCAGCTCGAGTGTTTACGTTAGCTTGTGAGGATGCCGAGCAGGCAGATCATGTCACCGAAGGTACAGTTTTGTTCTTAGGTGTGCATGCTCGGGTTTTGTTCGATACGGGTGCTACTCACTCGTTTATTTCTGAGCGTTTTGCTAGGCAGTTAGCTTTAGAGTCTGGGTTAGAGTCTGAGGATTTAGAAGTCCTTTGTCTGTGCATACACCTGCGGGTACGGTATCGACTAGGAAGTGTATTTTCTTTACCGGTGTGCATTGAGGATAGAGTCCTAGAAGGGTGTTTCTTCTTGCTTAAGATGAAGGACTATGATGCTATTCTTGATCTGATGGCTAGAGGAGCATTATGCTTTGGTAGATTGTCGTGGGAAGAAAATTGTTTTCGCATTCCTGGTGAGGATGAATTTTCTCATCCTTGCGAGGAACTTAGCAGGAAAGTTTGTCATCTCGGCCATGAGGGAAATGAGAATGGTGAACAAGGGTTGTGACGCTTTTCTTGCCAGTGTGGTTTTAATACCCAAGGCTGAAGAGTCACTTACTCTTGCCGAGATAGATGTAGTGCAGGAGTATCCAGATATCTTTCCTGATGATTTATCTAGATTGCCACCAGCTAGAGAGATAGAGTTCACTCTAGAGTTGCTTCCAGGCATCTCTCCTATCTCGAAGGCACCTTATCGGATGGCACCTGTAGAATTAGCTGAGTTAAGGAAGCAGTTGCAGGATTGTTAGATAAGGGATTTATTCGCCCTAGCGTTTCCCCTTGGGGCGCACCTGTCTTATTTGTAAAGAAAAGGATGGGTCACTTCGGTTATGCATTGATTATAGAAAGCTAAACCAGGTGACGGTAAAGAACAGGTATCCCTTACCTCGGATTGATGATTTGTTTGACCAGCTACAGAATGCATCGGTCTTTTCTAAGATTGATTTGCATTCTGGCTATCATCAGTTGAGGATTAGGAGTGAGGATGTGTCCAGGACGGCATTTAGAACTCGTTATGGACATTATGAGTTTTTGGTCCTTCCGTTTGGTCTAACCAACGCCCCTGCAGCGTTCATGGATCTCATGAACAGGGTGTTTAGACCCTATCTAGATAGTTTTGTTGTAGTCTTCATTGATGACGTGCTGGTCTACTCTCCAGATGAGGCCGCACATCGTCAGCATTTGAGGACATTGTTAGAGGTTCTCCGTGAGCACAAGCTGTATGCAAAATTCAGCAAGTGCGATTTCTGGATACGCGAGGTTCAATTCCTTGGGCATGTTATCTCTGGTGCTGGTGTAGCAGTGGACCCAGCGAAAGTCCAGGCTGTTATGGATTGGGAGAGTCCCAAGACTCCTTCGGAGATTCGGAGTTTTCTTGGTTTGGCGGTTATTATCGGCGTTTTATTGAGGGATTTTCATCCATCGCCGCTCCATTGACTCAGCTGACCAGGAAGGGAGTGAAGTTTGTCTGGTCCGAGAAGTGTGAGAGTAGTTTTCAATTATTGAAGACTAAACTCACATCGGCCCCTGTGTTAGTTCTACCGAGCGGTGTAGAGGGTTTTGCTATCTACACGGATGCATCTCGGATTGGTCTTGGCTGTGTGTTGATGCAGCAAGGAAGGGTAGTAGCATATGCTTCGAGACAATTGAAGGAGCATGAGCGAAACTATCCAACTCATGATCTTGAGCTTGCGGCAGTGGTTCATGCACTGAAGATCTGGAGACACTATCTTTATGGTGTCAGATTTGAGGTGTTCATTGATCACAAGAGCCTAAAGTATCTTTTCTCTAAAAAAGAATTAAACCTTAGACAGAGAAGATGGATTGAATTCCTGAAGGACTATGACTTCGATCTCCAGTATCATCCTGGAAAGGCGAATGTCGTAGCAGATGCCCTTAGTAGAAAGAGGTCATCCCTCCAGCAGGACTGGAAGATGTTAGAGGATGCAGCGTGCTCGATGACCGAGTTGGAGCCATCATTATGCCAAGCTTTTGTAGCTCAGCTGTCCATTAGGTCATCAGTATTAGATGAAGTGATAGAGCATCAGAAAGCCGACCCTAGACTCCAAGAGTTAGTGGGTAAAGCGGGATAGCTCGTGATGAGGATGGTGTGATTAGATTCCATCATCGTGTCTGTGTTCCAGATGTTGTAGACGTTCGTGAGCATGTTTTAGCAGAAGCTCATAGATCTAGATTCTCTATTCATCCGGGTAACACTAAGATGTACTAGGATTTAAAGAGATCGTTTTGGTGGTCTGGCATGAAGAAGGATGTAGCCGAGTTTGTGTCTAGATGTCTAGTATGCCAGCAAGTGAAGGCCGAGCGGCAGCGACCATCTGGTCTTATGCAGAAGATGGAGATCCCAGTTTGGAAGTGGGAAGCTGTCACTATGGATTTTTTTACGGGTTTGCCTCGGTCTAGACGAGGTAATGACTCGATTTGGGTAGTGGTAGATCGATTCTCGAAGACTGCACATTTCTTGCCTATGAAGAAGAAGCAGTCAGTAGAGAGTTTAGCTAGACTGTATGTTAGTATATTATTATTGCATGGAGTGCCGAAGTCTATTATTTTGGATCGAGATCCGAGATTTACTTCGAGCTATGGAAGGGTCTTCAGGATGCGTTAGGTTCGGAACTGAAGCTCAGTTCAGCATTTCATCCCCAGACAGATGGACAGTCCGAGAGGACTATGCAGACGCTTGAGGATATGTTGAGGGCTTGTGTGCTGGATTGGAAGGATGATTGGGAGCGCCATTTACCTCTAGTGGAGTTTGCATATAACAACAGTTTTCATGCGAGCATTGGCATGGCTCCATTTGAGGCTTTATATGGTAGGCCTTGCAGATCTCCTTTATGTGGGAGGAGACTGGTGATAGGCATTGATCGGTCCGGAGTTAGTTCAGGAGACTTCGGATAAGGTCCAGCTCGTTAGGAAGAGACTTGTTGCGGCACAGGATAGGCAAAGAGTTACGCCGACAACAGGAGGAAGGATCTAGAGTTCGAGTAGGTGAGCATGTCTTTTTGAAGATTTCGCCTACGCGAGGTGTAGTTAGATTTGGCAGGCATAGTAAGTTGAGCCCTAGGTTCATTGGCCAGAGAGATCTTCGACGATTGGGCAGCGTGGCATATGAGCTAGCTTTACCTCCAGCATTGGCTAGCGTTCATCCTGTTTTTCACATATCTATGCTCAGGAAGTATGTCAGATCCGTCTCATGTTATTAGCCATGAGCCAGTGGAATCCAGCCAGATCTTTCTTATGTAGAGCAACCAGTAGCTATTCTTGATCGGAAGGTTCAACATCTCCGAAACAAGAGCATTGCGTCAGTAAAAGTCTTATGGCGTAACTTCTCACGAGAGGAGGCTACTTGGGAGCTTGAGGATGCAATGAAAAAGAAATATCCTCAGTTTTTGAGTAGTGTCAGTCTAACTTCGAGGACGAAGTTTCTTTAAGGGGAGAGGGTGTAAGGCCCTTGATTTTCACCTTGTTTGTTTAAATATATGTATGTGCGTATAAGTGTACACTATTGATGTATAGATTATTTGTATAAGTATTTATGTATACAAATGTTTAATGAATATTATTGAAATGTACATAGTGTATTTAAGTATATATGTATATATATTTTAGTGTGTCGTATTATATTTCTGCATAATTAAAATGAGTTTTGTCGGCCATCGGCGTCCACATCGGCTGACGCTGACCAGGGGTAGGCGGCAATATCGATGGACGCCAATTTTTGGATAGGCGACCATGGATATGGACGCCAATATCCCAGTCTGTTACGTTTTCAGATCCAAAAACGCCTCCGGAAATTGAGCCTCTTGTTTGGGAAACCCTTCCCAACGGCTCTGAGACTTGCCCTTTAACCGATCCGACCCCCAACCCTATAATATCCAAATTTCGGCCAGATCCATCCCTTTGGCTCTTGGGTCAAAAACCTTTCTTCTCTAAGCAAAAACCCTAACTTGAACCTGAAAGATCCGGCTTCGGGAGGCTTCGTCTGGCGATCTACATCAACTGGTGACGACCTTGAACATCCGGGAACGACTCCCCACGCTGGTGTGCTGTGAAGATCAACAGAAGATCCGAAGAAGGAGGGATTTGGAGGCTCTTTGGCACAGGCCAAGGAGGGCTTCTCCGGCTTAAATCGTCGTCGGTAGATTTTACAGAAGGCAAGTAACCCATACACATTAACCCTACATGTGTCTAGTATGTCCCAGGATTTTTCTCAGATTTTTCTCGTGTCCTGGAACCCCCTTTTCAAGTGATTTATTGGCTTTCAGTCTGTGTCCTACAGACAAGATATTAACGACAAGATCCCTTGCCGCTAATATCATGTGTTGGCGGCATCATCTAATGCCGTTAACCTATAGACGGCCACCCGTTGCCGTCGAGTTCTTCAGACTGCAACAGTGAGCAAATCTATCCTTATATGAACTAATTTTTGAGTTTTTTCGCATGAGGATATACGGTAAAATTTTATATAATATGTAAATATATATGTTTGGGTGTACTGTGAGTTTTTGTGCATTTTTGTAATGTTCACTAATTATTAGAATTTTTGGAATGTGTTACCAATAGAATGTTAATCTTGGAAAATGTCGTTTATGAAATATGTGTAGAAATTAACTGTCATAAATTTTCTGTACATTGCTCATAAGATCTGATACATGATAAAAATTTGAGCAATTTATAATATCTGTACAGTTTATTAAATTTTCTGGACTGAAAAATAGTTAACATGTCTATTCAATGCATACAGGCTAAGAATTCTTGCGAAACTAGTTAAATTCCTGAAATTTGTGATAAAATTGTCCTGTCAGTATTCATGTATGAAATAAATTGTGAATCCGAATATGAAAATTGTATCAGTTTGACTATTTTTACAGTTGATATCATCACTGTTAGAATTTTCAGAAAATATGTGTAACTCAGAAAAATGCGAATTTTGGTATGCATGATAGCTAAACTGTGATGAATTTCTGGTTAATTTCTGTACTGAACAGATGATAGTAGCTATATAAACTTGTTTTTGTTAAGTATTAGTGGGTAATACATGCTAATATGATAAATGTTTAATTATGCAAAAATTTCAGCATCAATAGGATTGTTGTAAAAATTTGATTAATAATGAAAACAGTAGTACCATGCTAGGTAATACTGAAGAATGTAAATGTGTGAACATGAGATGAATGTGTGATTATTTTATGTTTAGAATGTGTTGAAATTGAGAAAATGTATTAATGTGCCAATGTGTGACACTGCTACCTTAGAGGGCTGTGGAACTGTACTGTGGTAAAGTCCCCACGGGAAAGTTCAAAGTGTGTGATGTCCCATGGGCATTGGGATTAAATCCTGGAGGCGAACAAGTATCGCTGGTTAGGGTGGAGAGTGCTTCTCCCGGTTCTGCGCAGTAACTAAGATTGATCACTGAATGCCTACGTGATTGATATGTGAAGTGATGTGTGTGTCCTTCTAAAGTGGTTTGGGCTATGTGTCACGGCATTAAGTGAAAGTGAAATTGTGTTTAACTGAAAGTGAAAATGTGTAAATTGTGAACCTGTGTAAGTGAATATGTGTTCATAAAATTCTTATGAAAGCATGCAAAATGATAAGTTTCTTATGAATGTGACATGATAGTAGTAAAACAACGAGCTTTTCACTAATATGAATATGTCATCTATGTGTACAATTGCCTTAGAATTCATGTTAAATTAATTGTTATGAAATGTGTAAATATTGTGTAAAATGACCAACATGTGGCTTATGAATGAAATCAATTTAGTATAGTGAAAAGTGTAGAAAGCATGTGATAGGATTTGCTTATTGTATATAAAAACCAAATCCTCTGTGAAAAATGTGTAGAAATCATGAATAGACTTTTATTTGAGAAATTGTCACTTCCATGCATTATGTGTAAATGATGTAGCTTAAGAGTATGGATATTACTTGATGCATGTATGTTTAGTGTGCTGGTGTTACTTGTTGAGTTCTTTTGAACTCATTCTTGCTTCGGCGTACAGGTGCAGACGTTTCTACTTCTTCCGAGGAGATCGTTAGGAGCGACTCGGAGCGAGAGTAGGAGAGAGTGTTGTGGAGTTGGCATTGTACTTTTACATTATTTCATAGTATGTAATAAGACTCTGCGTAGTCCATGTGGACATGTATTTGTTGTATTTCAGTTATGAATAGTTGGCTCTCTTTCCTTCTATACGGACTGTGGATAGAATGTGGATGATGGAATAAAATTTCTTTTCAGTTCTTTAAATTCCGCTGTCATGAGATATAATATATTTGTGTATGTTTCAGCCTATCGTACTAGTGTTGGGTAAATGTCCCACTGTAGTGATACCTTTTATATCGACGTGGGTTGGTGGAACCGTACCGATATGAGAGGGTCGTTACAGTTGAAGTGGCCGTTGTCTCTAAGTTTGAAGCACGTTAGACTGCATGGTCCGAGGGGTACAACAGGTAAACCTACAACCAATAATGCTTCGGAGCCATGCACGCAATCCAGATATTCTTCAGCTTTTAGTTTTCCAACGTTGTAAGATTTGGTACTCACAAAGACCTGCACACATAAAATGCCAAACCGTAGACAGCTAGACTGTCTCTATGCTTGTCAGTCAACGTTAGAAAACATGCAGTAAGAACGTACACCAAAATAGAAATGCTATTATATCACTTGATAAAGTATTTGCTATTGTATCATGGGTGTAGAAAGTATTCAGACATGCGATATGCATATGATATGTACAGTCACAATAAATATAGGATACGAAGATATTCTTGGGAAGAGTTCAAAATCCTTGACATTTGAAAATATATTTGAATATCATGAGAATAATAGATGTGTTCATGAAGTCGATGCTATTAATGTTCTACTTATGAAATCATTGTGTTAACAATTCATTATTCAAGCAAGTCGTTGTTTAAGTAGAAGCAAATCGTTGTGAACACAAATCGTTGAACTTGTATAAGTAAATCGTTGTATAAGCGAATCGTTGTACAGATATGAGCAAATCGATGTGCAAGCAAATCGTTGTTTAAGTAGAAGCAAATCGTTGTGAACACAAATCGTTGAACATGTATAAGCAAATCGTTGTATAAGCGAATCGTTGTACAGATATGAGCAAATCGATGTGCAAGCAAATCGTTGTTTAAGTAGAAGCAAATCGTTCCTTAAGTGAGGCAAATCATTATAGCGATCAAATCTTTGCTTTCACTTATCGAATCATTACAACAATCAAATCGTTGTTTTCTCTTGTGAAATCGTTCTAAGAGTCAAATCGTTGTTTTCACTTATGAATTGTTACAACAATCAAATTTTTGTTTTCTGTTATGAAATCGTTATAAGAGTCAAATCGTTGTTTTCACTTATGAAATCGATATGAGACCGAAATCGTTGTTACACTTACGAAATTGTTGTGAAATCAAAATCGATGTTACACTTACGAAATCGTTGTGAGACCGAATCGATGTGAACCGAAATCATTATTTCACTTACGAAATCGTTGTGAGACCAAAATCGTTATGAGACTAAAATCGATGTTTCACTTACGAAATCATTGTAGCGATAGAATCGTTCATGCTCACATGTCAAATCGTTATAAGATGAAATCGTTGTAGCGATTGAATCATTCTTTTACAAAAGAAATCGATGTGGACTTAGAAGGAATTCATGCTTTAGACTTTAAATGATAGTGTAAGAGAATAACTTACAGATTTTGCTTGACTTATTCCCTGTGGATGAACTTCAGAAAAACTTGTTAGAAAATATTGTTAAGGTTTTGTTATCACCAAAATTGTATATAATTAAAAATTATATGGGGATGGACTGATCATCATAGCTCGTCGTTTGATCTGTGATGGCTGGTGGCATATCTTGCTTCTGTTTGTTTCTTGGAGCTAGCAGATCGTTGGTTTTTGACATGCTTGTTGTTTGTGAGTTCTCTGATGTTTTCCCGGAGGATCTACCTGGGTTGCTGCCTGAGCGGGAGGTAGAGTTCTCCATCGAGCTTTTGCCTGGTACGATGCCTTTGTCTAAGGCACCTTACTGGATGGCTCCGACGGAGTTGCGCGAGTTGAAGCGCTAGTTGCAGGAGTTGCTTGACTGGGCTTCATTTGTCCGAGCCATTCGCCGTGGGGAGCACCCATGCTGTTTCTCTGAGGAAGAAGGATGGTAGTCTGCATTTGTGCATCGATTATCGTAGTTGAACCAGGTTACAGTGAAGAACAAGTACCCGTTGCCGAGAATTGATGATTTGTTCGGCCGTTGCAGTCAGCCAGGGTATTCTCGAAGATTGACTTGAGATCCGATTACTATCAGTTGAGGATCAGAGAGTCTGATATTGACTTGATAGCTTTCCGTTCCAAGTACGGTCACTTTGAGTTTGTCGTGATGCCGTTTTGGCTAACGAACGCACCTGCAACATTCATTGATTTGATGCATAGGGTGTTCATGAATACCTAGATCGGTTCGTGGTCATCTTCGTGGATGACATCTTTGTCTACTCGGCTTCTGAGGAGGAGCACAAGGAGCATCTGAGGATCGTGCTGAAGACCCTGCGGAATGACCAACTGTTGCGCCAAGTTTGACATTGAGAATTTTGGCTGAGGGAGGTGCACTTTCTCGGGCACGTGATCTCAAGTTCTAGTGTGGCAGTGGACCCTGCCAAGGTGGAGGCAGTGTTGTCGTGGGAGCAGCCCACATCAGTGTCAGAGGTTCGCAGCTTTTTGGTCTGGCAGGTTACTACAGGAGGTTTATCTAGGATTTTTCCAGGATTGCAGAGCCGTTGACCAGGTTGACGAGGCTGGACGTCAGGTTGTCTGGTCAGAGGACTGTGAGCGAAGTTTCCAGGAGCTGAAGATGAGGTTGACTTTAGCACTAGTGTTAGTCTTGCTGTCAGGTAGCAGAGGGTTCATGGTCTACATCGACGCATCGAGATCAGGTTTGAGTGCCGTACTGATGCAGCATGGTGGGGTCGTTGCCTATGCTTCTCGGTAGCTCAAGAAGCATGAGGGGAACTACCCTACCCATGACTTAGAGTTCACAACAGGGGTGTTCGCTCTGAAGTTGTGTACAAAGAGGCGTTCGAGATCTTCACCGACCATCAGAGTTTGCAGTACATTTTCACTCAAAGGGATTTGAACTTAAGGCAGTGCAGATGGATGGAGTATTTGAAGGACTACGATCTTACCCTCTCCTATCACCCAGGAAGGGCTAACGTCATGGCAGATGCTTTGAGCAGGCGTGTTCACTGATGGTCAGAGAGTGGAGGCTGTTTGAGGATCTGTCCAGGGAGTTTTCTACCCTTCGAGTCATAGAGACCATGCAGTGATGACCAGCTTGTCAGTCGTCCGTCAATGTACTGGCAGGTGTTGCAGGCGCAACAGGCAGACTCAGAGTTGCAGATATTTTGCAGGTACCAGATGTTGAGTTGGACGAGGATAGTGAGGTCAGATTCAGAGGCAGATGAATGCGGCATTGTTGACTGTGCACTTTCGTTGTCCAGAGTTCCTTGCACAAGTCAATATGCTCACCTTCTCTAAACTGTCTCACAGATTTAAAATGTAAAGATGAGCTAGCAAAGTTGTGAGAATAGGTCATATCCACGGAGAAGCTGAAAAAAGCATGAATTAAACTACTTTGACTTGAAACCATTCTAACGAACACATTTTCACCAAAATAATATGCATTAAAATCAATTCTATAACAACTCCATCAGATCCCTCACAACTCCGATAGATTAAATATAATGAAAGAACTAGCAGAATTGAAATTAGCGAAACTTGGTATCACTGTACCCTCTCATTGAGGGATCAAACAAGTAGACAGAAATCTGAAAGAGAAATTAAACTAAGATAACCCAAGATGAAACTCTAATTCTGAAATGATCCTAAACTCAAGGAAATAAAAGGATGATAGAAAAAAATCCCAACAGAAAACTGTCAAGCCAATTTACCCCTACAGATTAGGGGACGAACAGTCAAATATTTAACTCTCTATAAGCACCAAATCACTACTCTCGTAGCTCAAAGATCAGACAGAAAATAAGAACAGGAATCTATGACTATTCATTGTAAGGCCCTCGAATTAGTTGTCATTTTATCTTATTGTGTGTTGAGTCATGTTGTATGTATATATCACATATACGTATGTGGATACTTATGTACATGTTATATTGGTATACTCAAGTATGCATGTGTATATTAGTTGTAAATATTGCTTGATTATATGTTGTAGTAGTGTGTACATCATATTACATATATGGCATGTAAGTATATAGTGTAAGCATGTTTTTTCCACGTGTTTTTAAGCTCTGGCCGAAGAGCAAATTGGCGTCAACATGGATGGACGTCCATGATGAGTCAACGTCCATGTCGATGGACGCCAACACTAAATTAGACGGCCATCTATGTGGACGTCTACTTCTCTGATTCTCTGTGTGCAGCAGACCCCAAATTTCGAGTGCAAGCAAGCTCACCGATTGGGGAGATGTCCCCAATGGCTCTCAGCCCTCCCATCAGACCCTACGGGATATCCCAAGCCATTTTCCTATAAACCTTCCTCTCCTTGCAACCTGAAAGACTCTCTCTTAGCTCTTTGCAAAGGGAGAAGAAAACCCTAGCTGAACTGGAGGAGAACTGAACTTTGGGAGCTCGGATCCGATGATTCAAAGCTTCCTCCGGCGGTCTACTGCATTTGGAAGGGCGTTTGGACGAAGGAGAAGGCTTCCCCAACCTTGGCTTGGCAGCTACTTTGACGTAGAACCCGAGGGAAGGCTGTGGAGGAGACTTCTTGGCACTGCCCAAGGAGAGCTTCAACAACAGATTTGATCCCTTTGAAGATTTTGTAAAAGGCAAGTAACCCATCCCCGTAGCCCATGTGTGTGTCCAGTAGGTTTTAGGGATTTTATGAGATTTTCCTCGTGTCCTGGATCCTCACATTCACCCCTTCTTAAGAGCTCGTTCTGTGTTTTTGCACAGACAGGAGCTTGACGGCAAGATCCCTTGCCGTCAAGATCCTCAGTTGGCGGCAGACGATGCTGCCGTTAACACCTCTAAACGGCCAGACATTGTCGTTAAGTTCTTCAGGACAGAACATGAAACTGTTCTACCTTATATATCTAATTTTCGAAGTTTTACGCATGAGGATATAGTGTAAATTTTACATGATACATAATGTAGTTAATAGAATGTGTTGTGAATGGTTTATGAATTTTGGTAAATGATGTGAATTATTACATTTATTTGAAATGCATGTTAGATAAGGTCCTGAACATGTAGACCTTTGTTTACGTAGTCCATGTGAAATTTCATTTGCCCTGAAATTTTCAGGTGATGTATATGTATGTCAGTCCCTGTTCCGAAAATTCGAGAATTTTTCCATGACCATGCTAATTGTTGAAATTTCCGCATTGAAAATAGAGGGCATGTGTAGGTTAGTCAAAAATTTCCAGTAAATTGTGTAATGTGCAATAAGTTCGGATAAAATTTTTGTGATAACATTCTTGTTAGATACAGGTCTGAAAACTGTCAAATCTGATAATTATGTTGTGCTTCCACGATAATTGAATGAATTGTGGCATGAGAATGAGTATTTTATTTTCTGAAAGTTATATGTATTCAGAAAAATGTGAAAATTTTCAGGTGTGGTCAGAAACCTACAAACAGTGTGTGGTTAAATTTTCATGAAATTTGGGAAATAGTAGGTTATGTGGTGAAACTTCCATGCGAAATTGAATGGTTTATGCATGCTTAACGTAATTAGGATTTGATTAGGTGTTCCCAACCTGATTAGTGTAAATTTTGAAGTGTTTGAACCCTGTCAACAGTAGTACCATGATTTAGGAAAAATAAACCAAGTGTTAATGATAAAACTATAAGTAATGTGTCATATTGTGTAATATGTGTGTGTTACAAACCGAAATGTGTAAAATGGGCCGTGTGTGACACTGCTTCCATAGAGGGCTGTGGAACCATACCGTGGAAAAGTCCCCATAGGAAGGTTCAATGTGTAAATCCTATGGGCATTAGGATGAAATCCTGGAGGTGGACAAGTACCACAAGTTAGGGTGGAGAGTTCTTCTCCCAGTCTGCGTAGTCCAAGAGTCGTCACTGTGTTGCCTAGGTGGCGTCTATGTGTTATGTGTATGTGATGTGTCCTTCTAATGGTGGTTTGGACTATGTGTCACGACATCTAATGTGAAATGTAAATGTGAATATGTGTAAATTGTGTAGTGTGAACATGTATATGTGTGTAATGTGTAAAAGTGGACCATGTGAATGTGTAAATGTGTGACCATGTGATATAAGTGTGTTAGAGTGAAAATTTGTAATTCATGTTATGAAATTATTAAGTTCATGTCAAAACAGCAACCTTCATATGTTTATAATGATGCCTTACATGTGCAAGGATGTGTAGAACCATGTTAGGAGTTCTTCTTTTAGATGTGTGTGAGATTCCGTGCTTAGAAGGCTATCCAGTTAGCTTACATGTAAAATGTTAGCTCTCATGTGAAGGGATGAGTAGAAAGCATGTGATAGGTATTTGGTTTTGAGATGGCATGAATCATGTATCATGTGTTGTGAAGTTGTAGAAATACCATGATAGGTTTTTTATTTTATTGTCTCAACCATGTTATATGTTTGATTTAATGAATTGAGAGTAGAACTTACTTGTGATATATGCATGTGTGACGTGTATGGAGTTTACTTGCTGAGTCTTTTAGACTCATTCCTTGCTTCGGCGTTAGGTTTAGCAGGTGACCCCCCTCCTTTGGAGGAGACCGCGGAGAGCGACTCCGAGCGAGGAGAGTAGCTTTGTGGAGTCACCATAATTGTACTTGCTTTCATAGTATGTAATTGAGGCATTGTTTGAAATATTAAGAAATTGTGGACAAGCTTTGTATTTTGGAATTAATTTTTTTATGTGGACTTAGCTCCTTAATTCGCTATATTGATCATGTATGGTTAAATGTGGATGATGAAATGAAGATAGTAGTTCTTTTCTTCCGCTACTCTGTATTTATAGTTGTGTACATCTCGATCGTATGTTAGTGTTGGGTAATGTTCCACTGTGACGAGACTCACTATACCGACGTGGATTGGTATAATCGTACCTGTATAAGGAGGGTCGCCATAGAGATTGGTATCAGAGCGACCGATTGAGATAGTACATAAATATACAAAGTCATCATCCTCATTACATGCTAATTCTTTATAGAATTGTCCACATGTGTAGAATTGATTAATAGTGAATGGAAAATAGATAAGAAAATGGTTAGGAGTAAATCAACATAGCTCTAATAGTGGCTGAAATTTATTGCAGCCATGGCTTCGCGTGGTAGATGTGGCGGTGCTCCTGATCGTGAGGGCGAGCAGAGGCGTGAGGAGCAGGCTGAGCAACAGGTCCGGCACCTCAGGGTCCTGTACTTCCCCCACCGCCGCCAGTGGATTATGGAGTGTTCATGCAGGGTCTAGTGCAGGCCATGCAGACACAGGCCCACACCCAGGCTGCACTCCAGGCCCAGTTGGAGGCTCAGGTTAGAATAATGAAACAAGAGTAGTATGCTTTATTTAATGGCATGATGTTGTGTTGAATATGTGTTGCTTATTGTTTGTTGTAGCAGGCTCAAATTCTAGCTCAGGACCATGGTGGACCTTCCATTATGGAAGATTCAAGAGGATGTTGCCACCCTCTTTGAAGGTGGAGAGCGACCCATTGCTAGCTGAAAACTGGATGAGGGAGATCGAGAAGATCCTCCGGGCTGTTAGTGTGCAGACGAGGATAAGTTACTTTAGCCACCTATATGCTCTAGGTATGTGTTAGTTTTATATGCTGTATATTCTGTTAAGTTAGAATTGTTTAGTGTGGTGCTTATGAAGATTGTGTTTCAGAGAGAGCTGATGTGTGGTGGGCTTCCTTACTGCGTACCCGATTTGAGGACGGAGCTATTGACGTGGCTTGGACGAGTTCGTGAGGCTCTTTCGGGCCAAATTCATCCCCGATCATATCCAGGACAGGATGGAGCAGGGGTTCCTTTCCTTGACCCAGGGCTCCATGACCGTGCTCGAGTATGAGGCCAGGTTACAGAATTATCTAATATGCACCTCATATTGTGACAGACGAGCGCAGAAAGCAAAGAATTTCGTGATGGGCCTGAAGCCATCACTGAGGATGAGGCTAGTGGCGTTTGACCATCGTACCTTGGACGAGGCCCTTAGCGCTGCTTGTAGGCAGGAGGGTGAAATGGAGTAGTATCTCGAGAGAAGAAGGCTTCGCAGAAGAGGCCTGTAGCTACGTTTCAGCGGCAGGACAAGAAGAAAGTAGTGTACCAGGCACCGCAGCATCCAGTAACAACCAGCAGTGTACAGTACCTTCTCAACGTTCCCCTGGTGTGAAGAAGGAGTGTCCCCATTGCGGAAGACACATGGTGGTACGGAGTGTTGGATGATTGCGGGGAAGTGCTTGAAGTGCGGAAGCAGCGACCACAAGATCAAGGATTGTCTGAGACTCAGCAGGGAGTCCTGCGCGGAGCGCCAGCCCCAGCAGCAGTAGCAGCAGCAGCGCCAGCTACAGAAGACCAGGAAGGCCTCGAGCCCCAACTCTAGTGTTTGCTCTAGCATGAGAGGATGCTGAGCTGGCAGAGCATGTCACCGAAATTACGATTTTACTTTTAGGTGTGCACGCTCGGGTTTTGTTTGATATGGTGCCACTCACTCGTTCATTTCCGAGTGTTTCACTAGGCAGTAGCTCTAGAGTCAGGCGTAGAGTCTGAGGATTTAGAAGTCCCGTTGTCTGTACACACACCTGCGGGTACGGTATCGACTGGGAAGTGTATCCGTCGTTACCGTGTGCATTGAGGATAGAGTCCTAGAAGGTGTTTCTTCGTGCTAAAGATGAAGGACTATGATGCTATTCTTGGTCTGGATGGCTAGAGAGCACTATGCGTTAGTAGATTGTCGTGGGAAGAGGATTGTTTTCCACATTTCCGGTGAGGACGAGTTCTCTCATCCCTTGCCAAGGAACTTGGCAGGAAAGTTAGTCATCTCTGCCATGAAGGCGATGCGTATGGTAAACAAGGGTTGTGACACTTTTCTTGCCAGCGTGGTGTTAGTACCTGAGGCTGATGAGTCACCTACTCTTGCAGAGATCGAGGTAGTGCAGGATTTTCCAGACGTCTTTCCCGATGATTTGTCTGGATTGCCACCGGATAGAGAGATAGAGTTCACCATAGAGTTGCTTCCGGGCACCTCTCCTATCTCGAGGCTCCATATCGGATGGCACCTGCGGAGTTAGCCGAGTTAAGGAAGCAGTTGTAAGAGTTGCTAGATAAGGGATTTATTCGCCCTAGTGTTTCCCCTTGGGGCGCACCTGTCTTATTTGTAAAGAAGAAGGATGGATCACTTAGGTTATGCATCGATTACAGGAAGCTAAACCAAGTGACAGTGAAGAACAGGTATCCCTTACCTCGTATTGATGATTTGTTTGACCAGTTGCAAGATGCATCAGTCTTTTCTAAGTTGATTTGCGATCTAGTTATCATCAGTTGAGGATTCGGAGTGAGGATGTGTCCAAGACGGCATTTAGATCCCGTTATGGACATTATGAGTTTTTGGTTCTTCCTTTCGGATTGACTAATGCCCCTGCAACGTTCATGGATCTCATGAACAGGGTTTTTAGGCCGTATCTAGATAGCTTTATCGTAGTGTTTATTGATGATGTGCTGGTCTACTCTCCGGATGAGGCCACACACCGTCAGCATTTGAGGGTAGTATTAGAGGTTCTCCGTGAGCACAAGTTGTACGCAAAGTTCAGCAAGTGCGATTTCTGGTTGTGCGAGGTTCATTTCCTCGGCATGTTATCTCCGTGCTGGTGTAGTAGTTGATCCAGCGGGTCCAGGCAGTTATGGACTGGGGACCCCCAAGACCCCTTCAAAGATTCGTAGTTTTCTTGGTTTGGCTGGTTACTATCGGCAATTCATTGAGGGATTTTCATCCATCGCTGCCCCATTGACTCAGCTCACCAGAAGAGAGTGAAGTTTATCTGGTCCGAGAAGTGTGAGAGTAGTTTTCAATTGTTGAAGACTCAGCTCACGTTAGTGTAGACACCCATTTCTGGCCCATAAGTCGAGCAAAATCCCTTGTCGTATCATTGACGCCCCACGTTGGCTCATCATCGTCAAGTTGGCTTCTCCGATCATGACATCATTCCCATTAGTTCATCACCCTGGAGGACTCTTCCTGGTAAAATCAATCTCTTTCACTAAAAGTTCTCTGAGTATAAGTCCGATATTTCATCCCGAAGGCTGTGCATGGCTGATTGGACACATTATGTGCCGAAATGCAAAAGACCAAAGGCGACAGGCCCTAGGTCGCCTTCCTGAAAACGACAGCTCATATGTCGCGTTCATAATTCCACATTTTAAATCCTTAGAAAATCGCAAAATGACTCAAGTCAGCCTTCCATATGAAGAAAGCGACGTACGAGCCGTCGCATTCAGAAGGCGACACCAAGGCCGTCGCGTTCAGGCCTTAAACATGAAACTCAATCCGAAGTCAATTGGACCCATGCTATGATGGTAATTGCATGTTTTGGACGTCCAAATCAAGTCCAAATCCTCTCGAATT
>JACBKR010002890.1:0-32344 GCA_014218235.1 Colocasia esculenta | reverse complement strand
CACGCAACGTACTGGGATGTACCTGCCGAGCTAAAGGAATTGAAGGCACAAATGAGAGCTACTAGAAAAAGGGTTCATCAGATCAAGTACTTCCCCATGGGGAGCGCCTGTGTGCTATTCGTCAAAAAGAAGGATGGATCGAGAGGCTCTGCATCAGCTATCGACACCAATCAACTCACATCAAGAACAAGTACCCTTTGCCCAGATTCGATGAACTGGTCGATCAAATATTTAGAGCTCAATATTTCTCAAGATCGACTCAAGATCTCATCATCGATTCGATCTGGCTATCACCAAATGAGGATCAAGGATGACGATATCTTCAAAACAGTTTTCAGGAGCAGGTATGGACATTATGAATTCATCGTTATGCCTTTTGGTCTAACCAATACTTCTGCAGCCTTTATGCAACTCATGAACAGCATAATCGGCCATACCTTGACAAGTTCGTGGTCGTCTTCATCAACGACATCATCATATACTCCAAGACCAAGGAAGAGCATGAGAACACATGAAAATAGCACTACAAGTCTTACGAGACAACAAGCTATACGCAAAGCTAAGCAAGTGCGAATTCTGGCTCGAAGAGTGTCCTTCGTGGGCCATGTCATCTCTAAGATGGCATCTCCTTTGATCCCTCCAAAGTCGAAGTTGTACTCAATTGGAGAGACAACCAATGTCACAGAAATTAGAAGTTTCTTGGGGCTGGCTGGCTATTACAGGCGGTTCATTAAGGACTTCTCAGGATCGCCGGTCCTCTCACCCGACTGACACGAAAGGAGAATCCATACTCCTAGAGTAAGAGTGTGAGAAAAGTTTTCAAACTCTTAAAGATTACCTGACCTCAGCACCTGTTCTCGCTCTACCAGTAGAGGGAGAAGGTTTCTCTGTCTACACTGATGCCTCAGGATTGGGCTAGGGTGTGTACTGATGCAAAAGGAGAAAGTCATCACCTACTCTTCTCGACAACTAAAGACTCATGAAGTCAACTACCCCGTGCTGATCTTGAGTTGTCTATCGTGGTCTTCGCCTTGAAAATCTGGAGACATTATCTCTACAGAGAAAAGTTCACTGTCTACTCAGACCATAAAAGTCTGAAGTACTTATTCTCCCAGAAAGAACTTAACATGAGACAGAGAAGATGGCTAGAATATCTGAAGGATTTTGACTTCAACATCAATACCATCCAGGCAAGGGTAACGCCGTGGCTGATTTCTCTAGTAGAAAGCCGATGGCATCTGTTTCAAGTCTAGTCCTTGGAGAGATGCAACTACTGGAACAATTTGCAAGGTTAGACTTAAATATTGAACATAGAGATGATCGAGTCTTAGTTGCCAACATCAAGATTCAATCTGATCTGCTAGAGGAGATCAAAGCTCAACAAGATGATGATCCATTCTTAGTTCGCGTCAGGGAACTTTAGCTGAAAGACCAGATTTTGCAATGACTGAAGACGGAAGGCTTGTCTTTCAAGGAAGGACACGTGTTCCCGACAATGAAGAACTTAAGAGAAGATTAATGGATGAAGCTCACAAGACAAAGTACACTATTCATCCTGGAGGTACCAAAATGTATCAAGACATGAAAAGAATATTTGGTGGCCGAACATGAAGAGAGACGTAGCTGAACACGCCGCTCACTGCCTTACTTGCCAACAAGTAAAAAGTGAAACACCTGCACCCTGCTGGTGTACTCAGACGCTGGATATTCCGGAATGGAAATGGGAAAGCATTGGCATGGACTTCATCATGGGTTTACCCAAGACTCGTGGTGGACTCGACGCCATATGGGTTATTGTAGACCGACTAACAAATCTGCCCACTTCCTAGCCATAAAGAGTAAGTGGTCGGTAGAGGTACTAGCTGCCTATATGTCAAGGAGATAGTAAGACTGCACGGAGTTCCATCATCCATAGTCTCAGATCGAGATCTGAGATTCACATCTCATTTTTGGAAAGAACTGCAAGGTGCACTGGGTACTAAAGTCAACTTTAGTACCGCATTCCATCCACAAACTGATGGGCAAACTGAAAGAACCAACCAAATAGTGGAAGACATGTTGAGAGCTTGCACTATAGACTTCCAAGGATATTGGAACGAACATCTATCTCTTATTGAGTTCGCCTATAACAACAGTTACCAGGAGAGTATCAAGATGGCACCGTTCGAAGCACTCTACGAAAGGAATTGTAGATCTCCTGCATGTTGGAATGAGGTTGGAGAATAGCAGTGGCTAGGCCAGACATGGGTGCAATGTACCACTAAGGACATACAAGTGATTAGAGACCGGCTTAAGACTTCTCAGTCCAGACAAAAGAGCTATGCCGACACAAAGAAGGCGAGACTTAGAATTCCAAGTCGGTGATCATGTGTTCTTAAAGGTGTCACCTACACATGGCATCCAAAGATTTCGAGTAAAAGGAAAGCTCAGTCCTAGATTCATTGGTCCTTTTGAAGTACTCGAAAGGATTGGTGAGGTTGCATACCGACTGGCATTGCCACCGGATTTGGCATGTGTACACAATGTGTTCCATGTTTCCTGCTCATGAAGTATGTCTATGACCCTACCCACATCATTCGCCACGAGAAATTGGTGCTGAACAAAGATGGACATACGAAGAGAGGCCAGTCAAGATACTGGAACGAAAGGTTCAACAGCTCAGGAACCGTCCCATCCACGTGGTAAAGTCTTATGGAATACCACAGAGTGGAAGAAGCCACATGGGAACTGGAAGGAGTCATCAAACGAAACTATCCCGATCTTTTCGGTAAGATATTTCCTCCCTTATGATCATATGAATTTGGGGACCAAATTCTTTTTAAGAGGGGGATGATGTAGCAACCTAGATTTTTGGAAAATAAAATTTAATAATTTATAAAAGTAATTAGAAAATCAAATAAAAGGGAATTAAAAAAACCCATTAAAAGAAAAGAATTAATGGGCTTTGTTAAATGGACCCATTAGAAATTAGTGGGCTAAAATAGAGATTTTAAAAAGGGGAATAAATAATAGAAAATATCTAAAATTAGTAACTAAAATATTACTTAAATAAAAAGAGGGTATATTAATGCTTAAAATAAGTGATTTGAGTTGGATTTGGAATCCTAAACCTACCACTATTGCTTGGCCACGAAATCCCCTCTCTCTCACCCAATTAGGAGATCTCTTGCTTAAAAAGGGGAGAGGAGAATAGGAAACTCGGAATTAAAGGGAATTAGAGTCCAAATAGGAAATAGAAAGGGAGAAGCTTAAATACTTCTCTAAAACCCTCATGGCCGGCCTAGCTCGTGCCAAGGGGTTGCTGGACCAGGAAGAGAGGCCAGGAGGAGGAGAATTCGTGGAGAAGAGGGATCTCCCAAGTTCTTCCCCGAGTTCTTCAAGTTCTTGCCCTAGAAAAGTGAAACGACTAAAGGTAGGCATTCTTACAGCATAAACCATGAAGATTTTTCAGTAGGATGTCTCATCCATCAGGAACAAAACCTTTGATTTCATATTTTTCCATCGAGCAAATCTTAGTTCTCAATTTTCAAAGTTCTGTGAACTTCATGACCCCAAACCCTGTTCTTAAATTCATATCTTCATGTATACTCGTCCTCATGGTAGGAGATTTTTACTGTAAGGACTACCGGATGTTAGGCTTCTTTTGCCCTTGAAAGCCTAATTTGCATCAACCCTACTTCAAGAATTAAATCTTTCATCTCTCCTGTACATAGATTCATGTTCTTCATGTTTAACTTGGATGGACGATGTTGAAACCATGATTGTCCTCAAATTCCTAATTACTGGAAATACTATTGCATATCTGGATTTGTTTGCAACTAGTTTCATAATTTTTCACCGCTTGTACCATTAGTTCTTAATTTTCAACGAACCTGATGAACAGTCTATCCCATGTAATTTAATTAATTACATTTCTATTTTCGTGATTAACAAAACCATGCTATTTTGGTAATTGTCTATTTTCTACAAGTCTTAAGCACAGTAAACAATACCAAAGGAAAACAAGTCAAAACAGGTAAGCATTTTCACACTGTATAAATAGCATCATTGTGTGTCTAAGTTCACATCGGTTTCTTTTATAGATCGTAACGGCTTGCTCTCGTAACGATTCCTTTAGTCATCGTAACGACTTGCTCTCGTAACGATTCCTTTAGTCATCGTAATGACTTGCTCTTGTAACGATTCTTTAGTCATCGTAATGACTTGCTCTCATAACGATTCCTTTAGTCTTTGTAATGACTTGCTCTCGTAATGATTCCTTTAGTCATCGTAACGACTTGCTCTCGTAATGATTCCTTTAGTCATCATAACGACTTGCTCTCGTAACGATTTCATTAGTGATCATAACGATTTGCTTGTCATATCGATTTCTTAAGTGATCATAACGATTTGCTCGTCATATCGATTTCTTAAGTGATCATAACGATTTGCTCGTAATATCGATTTCTTTAGTGATCATAACGATTTGCTTGTCATATCGATTCTTTAGTGATCATAACGATTTGTTCGTCATATCGATTTCTTTATTGATCATAACGATTTGCTTGTCATATCGATTTCTTTAGTGATCATAACGATTTACTCGTCATATCGATTTCTTTAGTGATCATAACAATTTGCTTGTCATATCGATTTCGTAAGTATTCATAACGATTCATCAGTGATAACGATTTGATCAGTCATGCGTGAATCAACTTCATATGTAAACCAACTTGCTTTTTAATCTTTCAGTCAAAGTGTTGAATAGTCAAAGTCCACGCATATCTCTCTGACATTGAGCATTTATGAGGACTGAACGTATCTCTACATGAATGCAGACGATATCATCCATTATCGTGCTTACTCTGTGTGCATTTTAGAACAGCTATTTAGCATTACTATTTCTGTGATTATTTGTTCTAACGACAAGAGACAGCTTAGCCATCTACTGGTTAAGCTTTAATATGTGCAGGTCTCTGTCATTTCTGTCATACAACGTTGGACCAAATAGAACCCAAAGAAGATATTACTGAAGATCTCATCTCTTTGCGTGCATGAAAGGATAAAGGACTGTCGACTGGAGCTTCCAAGTGGCACTCAGTCTAACGTCCAGAGACAACGGATACTTAAACGTTCGAAATTCAAATTGAAGATATATATAGAGAAAGAAGCTCCAGAAGACAATCATACATTGAGAAGTGAGAAGTGTGCAAAAAGAAAAGATTCAACACTCATCCTCAAGTCTTCTGCAAGTTCTCCACTAGAGCCAAGCTTCATTCCATTAGATTAGCTCTTTGCTCTCTGCATTGCTTGTAAACTCTTTAGAGAGCTGTTTGGTTCTGAGAGTGAGCTTAGTTTGTAGTTCTTAAGCTCTTAGTTTTTTTGCTTCAGATCTTTGCTATCAAAGCTTGATCTAGGGGCTCAATCTCCTGCTTACTTATTCTATGCTTGTTCCCTCTTTGTGAAGGAAGACCTGGTGTGATATCCAGGGTGTTGTATTCCCTTTGGTTAGAAGGAAGACCAACTGCGGCTGGGTGTAAGGGTCCTTAAGGGGGACAGTACCCTTGGTAGTGAAATCCTGAGATATTGCTCAGGGACTGGACGTAGGACTCCAGAGGAGTGGAGATCCGAACCAGGATAATTCTTGTGTTGTGTGATTGTTCCTTGTGTGTGATTGCTGCTCATTCTAACTATAACTAACACCCATCGAAGTGTATCTTTCTGTAAATGTTTTAGTGCAGGTATTTGTTGATAAATTTTTAAAGACCCATTCACCCCCCCCCCCTCTGGGCTATCCAGCTGGGCAACAAGTGGTATCAGAGCGAGTCTCTTCGACAAAGAAGAAGATCCAACGACCTGAAGAGTAAAGATCCATGGCAGTCCAAGGTCACTTTGAAGGTCAGTCTGTCAACCGACCACCATTGTTCGATGGAGAAGATTACACTTACTGGAAAACCAGAATGGAGTACTTTCTGTAAGGACACGATTATCAGATATGGTCCATAGTAGAAGAAGGCGATCTTCTAGTCACTAATGAGAAGGCTCAGTGGACAGATGATGATAGGAAGAAGATTTCCCTGAACTGTAAAGCTAAAAGTATTGTGTTGTGCCCTAAGTAAGAAAGAATTCAACAGAGTTTCAGCCTGCAAATCTGCAATGGAAATGTGGGAAAAGCTCAGAATTACTTATGAAGTCACAGAAAAAGTGGAGGAGACAAGAATTGATATTCTTGTAACACAATATGAAAGATTTCAGATGCAACCAGGTGAGTCCATAACCCAGATGTTCAGTAGATTTACAGATATCACAAATGGGTTAGCTGGACTAGGAAAGATTGTTGGGTTGAGTGTAATTTCATCATTTTCCCTCCTATTTTGATGATGACAAATGTGATTTGAATGCAAATTATTTGAAACATGATAAATACATTTCACCTGAAATTTATATTCAAAAAGCATGTCTCAAAGCACACTTATCATTTGTACTCATAATAAAACATTTTACTAATGATATATGTGTTTAATTTTCAGGTACAAACACTTTTTGCAAAAGAAGTGTCGACACACCCCACAATGGTGTCGACACAACAACCCAGATTCAAAGGCAAAAAGGTGAACAATTGTTAGACTGTGTCGACACAAGTCAAAGAGTGTGTCGACACGAGTTGCAGATTCCAGGAATTAGTCTACTCAGGTCGACGCACTCTCAGGGCAGGTCGACACCAGAGCTTGTTCCCAGAACAGCATTTTCAGAATTGGGGACAGCAGGTCGACGCAACACCAGAGCAGGTCGACACTGGATCCTGTTCTCAGAACAGCTGTTTTCAGAACTGGGACAGCAGGTCGACACAATACCAAAGCAGGTCGACACTGGATCAGTTCCCAGAACAGCCTGTTTCAAGATTTGGCACAGTGTGTCGACACCACCACTAGGGCAGGTCGACACACTACGGAAAGTTTGTAACTTAAATTGGATGTTGCCACGTGTCAGCCTAGGGTGATGGGGTATCAACCTAGGATCGTGTGCCCTTGTACCTAAAGGGTATCTTTGGAATCTTTTGGGTATAAAAGGCCCCCAATTGGCCGTCCATCAAGAGGAGACCCAACGAACTCTCCAAGCCTCCAGAAAAGTTCCCTTTGCGGCGGGGAGAGTTCATCTCCCTCTTCTGCTCTCCTGGTGTTCTGAAGACCAATCTCATCAATTCGATTGTGAGAATTGGAGTTTGATCCCTAAAGAAGCAATTGAAGCGCCTCAAGGAAGCAGATCAAGTAGGAGCATCTGTTGGAGAAGACTTCAAGGAAGATCCCCAACTTCAATAGTGCAAAGCATCGGCTGGGACTTCAAGGATTCAAGCCTCTTCCCAATCTGAGCTTCTACAAGGGAGTACACTGAAGAACAAAGCCTTTTAACACTATTCTCAATGTACTTTTTGTTCTGATGAGACTTCTTGAGATTGTGCAAGTGCTTTTGCATAACTCTCATGAATGTTCTCATGTCTGACATGATCTGCTGCTAGAAGATCCATGTCGTGTGTTGGTGTCTAGCATTGTTATTTGTGAGCCGTCGTGCTCAGTTTGAGTTGTCTAACTCAAGTGTTTGTTGAGCAGTCTTGCTCAGGGATCTAGAGTAGTCTTGCTCTAGAGGTGTGTGAGTTGTAAACTCAAGTGTTGGAGTTGTCTGGCTCCAGTGGGTGTGTTACCCAGGTGTTTAGTGAATCCTCACTGGGTGTGAGGGGTGGATGTAGGAATCACATGGGTGATTTCCGAACCACCTAAAAATCTCTGTGCACTTGTCTATTTGTGGTTTGATTCTTTCATCTGTTAGATGCTTGCATAGGATCGATCAAGATTCAGTTAATCAACTGGTTTTCACATCTATTTTATCAACTTACCTATCATCTCATCAGATCTGTGTTTTTCACTGATTAAAATTGTCTCTGATTCTAAAAGTATTTTAAATTGTTCAAGCTTCCGCAGAAAGTGGCATAGATATTCATCCCCCCCCCCTTCTAGATCTTATCCACACCTTTTTCTCGATCCTTCAATTGGTATCAGAGCAGGTTTATACTTGATCTGATTTGATTTGAGCAATTTTTGAGTATTGTGTGTCTGATTGCTTGCTTGTTTGCTTGTTTGCTGAATATTCTTCTGAGCTTTCTTGTTAAGTCAATGGATTCCAAAGGTTTCATAGCTGAAGGGCATTCCATAAATAGGCCACCATTCTTTAATGGAGCAGACTATTCATACTGGAAAAATAGAATGCAAGTCTTTCTAAGAGCCCAGAACTATGAAATTGGAAAGTGGTTGAGGTTGGTCCCTATGAAAACCAGGGTGAGGAAGAAACCTGGACTAGGGAACAAATAAGAAAAGTCACATTGAATTATAGTGCCATGAACATGATTCAATGTGCTGTTCATCCCAAAGAGTATTCGAGAATCTCAATGTGCAAATCTGCCAAAGAGATGTGGGATAAACTCGAATTACTTATGAGGGAACATCACAAGTAAAGGAAACTAAGGCAAATATTCTTGTTTCAGAATATGAATTGTTTATGATGAAGTCTAATGAAACAATTTCTGAAATGTTTGCCAGGTTCATGGTCATTGTCAATGGACTGAAGGCCTTAGGTAAGGACTACACAGATGCAGACTTGGTAAGGAAAATCTTACGTTTACTTTCTTCAATTTGGCACACAAAGGCCACTGTCATTGAAGATTCTAAAGATTTGTCCAAAATGTCTTTGGATGAATTGATAGGATCCTTAATGACATATGAAATCAATTTGAAAAGAAATGAAGAACACATAATTAAGACCAAGCCAATGGCACTTAAGGCCTCCTCAAGTAACAAAGACAAAAGTCAAGAAAAGACAAGTTCTGAGGAGTCTGAGTCAAATGAGGATGAAATTGCCCTCATGACCAGGCAATTTAAAAAATTCTTGAAATATAGAAAAGGAAGAATGTCTGGGAAAAAGAAGTTTTCCACAGGTAAAAGAAACACTTCCTCTTCTAATTTCAACAAGAATCAAAAAGCTGACGAAACTATCATTTGTTACAGGTGTAACAAGCCAAAACACATGAAGGAGAGTGTCCTGAGAATAAGAAAGAAAAGCACAAGAAATTCCAGAAGTTCAAGAAGCCAAAGGCCATGGTAGCCACTTGGTCTGACGAAGATTCAAGTGAAGAAGAAGAGACAAAAAATCCTCAAGCTCTGAGAGTGAGGAAATCTGCTTCATGGCCAACAATTCTGGAGAAAAGGTAAACACCTCTTTTGAAAATTTCACTGTTGAAGATTGGCAGGATGTTTACTCTGAATTAGTTGAAAAATATTCTAAAATGTGAAAAGAAAATAAATATCTCAAAAAGAAAATTGAAAACCTTTATCATAACCAATCTTCAAACAACAGAACTTGTGAGCTAGAAAATGAGATAACAGAATTAAATGAAGAAAAAGAAAATCTCATGAATCTAATTGATGATCTGAAGCTTGCCTCTCAAAAGGCCACCCTAGAATTCAAAGACTTATCTGAAAAGCTGGAAATTGAAAAACAAGAAAAATAGCAAAAGATTGAAGAAATTAACACTCTTCAAAACCAGCTAAAGAAAGGGATGAAGTTATCCAAACCTTCACAAAAGGTAAAGATAACTTGGAGGCATTGCTAGGAACAAATATGACAACAACTTCTCATGGATTAGGATTCAACAAAAAAGAAACCAAACAAAGACAAATCTGGTGAGAAAAAGGGCAAAGCACCATTAATTAAATTTGTCAAAGGTCTTAATCTTGAGAACACAGAAATCAAGCAAACATCAGACAAAACATCAAACAAAACACAAAATAAATTAAAAACTCAAAAACAAAAGAAGACAACCAGGTCGACACAGTCTCCTGACAGGTCGACACCAGTCCACAAGAAGAAGACTTCTGTGGTTGCTGTGTCGACACCAGTCATGGAAAGGTCGACCTGCTCAACATCAAATGTTGGGTTTTCCATATATCATGTTTTGATGATCACATTAACATCCTTGAACATTGATTTAATGCAAAATTGATGTGCTAACTAACATGAAAAACACTATGAAGTGATTGAGTTAAACATTGATAAATCATACAATGTACATCACTAACAATGTATTTGCATGTAGGTGTACAAGCATGAAAGATGGAACTTTGAAGAGGCATTGAAAAGATGAGCAAAAGGCACAAAAATCTGTCAAAAAGGTGCATCTGTCGACAGATGCAAACTGCCTGTCGACAGATTCATACAGTCATTCTCAGACAGAACTCAGGTTTGCATCTCTGAGTGCATCTGTCGACAGATGCAATGTACCTGTCGACAGATACACACAGACAACCCAGGACAGAGCTCAAGTTTTCTATTCCTGAGTGCATCTGTCGACAGATGCAAACTGCCTGTCGACAGATACACTCAGAAACTCAATTTCCTGAAACCCAGTTCTCAGCCTGAGTGCGCCTGTCGACAGATGCAAGTGCACCTGTCGACAGACGACGGAAACATGAGATTTTAAGTTTCCAAATCCGGCCCCCACTTGGGTGTTTCCTTCCTCCACGACCCCCACCTTTACCTAACACTATATAAGCATCCTTTTGGAGCCAATTTCGCAGAGAGCAGCCTCCCATCCAAGAGCCTCCAAGGGACCAAGAGGAAAAGCCCCAAATTGCTGCTCTGCTTCAACCTTCCGCCCAGATCATCGTGGAATCACCATCTATGCGGAGCTGAAGCCGGATCGTCATCAATTCAACCTTCTACATCGATCAATCTACATCCAATCAAAGTTTGAAGAGCGTTTGGACGATCCATGAGAAGAATTCCAATGGATTTGTTCCCTAATTCCCAATTCTTCTCCATTTCATAATTTCCATTCCATCGTGTGTGTGTGTGGTTGTGTTTCGAGCATCCCTTGTGCTTGATTCACGTATTGTGGTTGTTCTGATCGTGGTTCATCAGACAACGTGTGTGTGGTTGAGTTGTAGTGTTGAACTCGCTCATAAGCAGTCGTTTCTGCGTGTGTGTGTGGACGGTGGATGTAGGATACACGAGTTGTGTACTCCGAACCACCTTAAATCATCGTGTTCTGTGGTTTGTTCGCGTTTTGCGATAGATGATTGGTAGGCACGGTGTTCATACGCACGTTTGATTCCAGGTTCTCACTTAAATCAACTCAAGCGGTCTCATACTTAATTGAATTCTAATCAAGCTTCATTAAGATCGCTGTAGCATCAAAAAGAAGCCATCAATAGTTTAAAATTGCCGTAATCTATTCAACCCCCCCCCCCCTTCTAGATTACTGTATTGTGTATTTCCGCATAACTCTTCAATTGGTATCAGAGCGGGTTTCTCCGATTTACAGCTTTTCGTAATTTGATCTAGCGATCAGGAGATTTTCGATCTTATGGATTCTAGCAAAGGGTATATGGCCGAGGGACATTCAGTAACCAGGCCACCCTATTTTGATGGCACTGACTATTCTTATTGGAAAAATCGCATGCAGGTATTTTTGAGAGCTCAAAACTACGAGCTGTGGAAGATAGTCAGCAAAGGACCATATGTATTGCCCGAGGACGAAGACACCTGGACGAAAGACCAAATAGCCAAGGGAACTCTCAACTGGAGTGCACTAAACATGATGCAATGTGCGGTGCATCCAAAGGAGTTCTCAAGAGTCTCCACATGCTCAACAGCAAAAGAGATGTGGGACAAGCTTGAACTTATCTACGAAGGTACGTCCGAGGTAAGGGAAACTAAAGTTAGCATGTTAGTGTCTGAATATGAAATGTTCAAGATGAAAACTGATGAAACCATATCAGACATGTTTGCAAGATTCATGCTAATAGTTAACGGGCTAAAAGGTCTTAAGAAGGAATACTCTGAAAGTGACTTAGTGAGAAAGATCCTTCGATCTCTTACTTCATCTTGGAATACTAAGGCCACTGTCATTGAGGATTCCAAAGACCTTTCCAAAATGAAATTGGATGAACTAATTGGCTCTCTAATGACATATGAAATCAATATCAAAAGAAAAGAATTAGAAGAAAATCCTAGAAAGTCAATTGCTCTAAAAGCATCCAATAAAACATCAACAAGCTCCAAGAAATCTATTCAACAAGATAGTGATGAGCAAGAAACATCTAGTGAGAGTGATGATGGTGAAATGGCAATGCTCACTAGACAATTCAAGAAATTTTTGAAGTTCAAGAGGAGAGACACAGGTAATTCCAAACCCTTTCCTAAGAAAAATTTTTCACAGAAATATGAGTCAAACAAAAATCTAACATTGTTTGTTATGAATGCAAGAAACAGGGGCATATGAGAGGAGAATGCCCGGAACTCAAGAAGAAGCTGAAGAAAGACAAATTCACCTCCAAAAAGGCCAAAGCAATGTTGGCCACCTGGAGTGATGAAGATGAAGATGAAGATGCACAAGAAACATCCAATGATGAAGAAGTGAAATGCTTGATGGCCAGGAGTGATGACTCCAGTGAGGTAAATTTCTCATTTAATGATTTCACTGCAAGTGAATGGGAGGAAGCATACACTACTTTATTTGAAAATTTTCGTGAATATAAATCTGAAATAGAGCATTAAAAAAGAAATGCAACTCCCTTGTGCATGATAGGAACAATGATGAACGAATTGCATTCCTGACAAAAGAATTAGAAATGATGAAAGTTGATGAAAAGACTCATAATGAAGAAATGGATTGCTTGAAAATGAAATTGCAAGAAATACAAAAAGAAAAAGACTGTTTAAGCCATTCTATTGAATTCCTTCAAGAAGAACATTGGAAACAAAGAAAAAGTTGGAACAAACTGAAAAGGAGTTGAAAGAAAAATCTGAGGACTTAATGAAATTTGTAAAAGGGAAGCAAAATCTACATGCGGTTTTGGGCACCAAAATACATGTAACCAAGCATGGGTTAGGATATCAACCTGTAAAACAAAAGAAAATAGGAGAATCATTGATTACCTCCTTTGTTGATCTTAGCCCAAACACAAGCAAGCATGCTCCCACAAAGCATAATTCAAGAAAGTCTCAGACCAAGCCAATGCCACTCAAACAAAATGCTCCCAACAAACAGAAGAAAAAGCCACCTGTCGACAGATACAATGGTGCCTGTCGACAGACAAGAACAGTCTCATGAATAAACAGTCTATCAAGCAACAGAAAATTGAAAAGAAAATTCCTTCATGCAATGTGTGTAAAAAGATTGGTCATGATGAAAAACAATGTTGGAATAATCCAAAGAAACAAAAATTCAAACAAGTTTGGATTCCTAAGCATTTACTTTGTTGCATGAATGAAATTTTGGGACCCAAAGTAATTTGGGTACCAAAACCTCTTGTCTGATCCACATATGCAGGAATGCCTAGCAGCCCAACATCAAAACAAATGGTACTTGGATAGCGGCTGTTCGAGGCACATGACGGGCGACAAAGGTAAATTCTGTTTCCTAGTGGAGAAAGACGGAGGACAAGTCATTTTTGGAGGTAACAACAAAGGCCAAATCATTGGCACAGGTAATGTTGGTAAGTGTTCCTCCAATTCAATTGAAAATGTACTGTTGGTTGATGGCCTTAATCACAATTTGCTTAGCATAAGTCAATTATGTGATAGAGGTCACAACGTCTTTTTGAATCAAATTCATGTCAAATTGTTGATAAAGAAACAGGAAGTGTAAAATTTTCTGGAAAAAGAGTGAATAACATTTACTTAGTTGATTTAGATGATCCAGAAAATGACAACTTGTGTCTTGTTGCAAATAGACAGGATGAATTGACCTTGTGGCATCGTAGGCTTGGCCATGCGAGCTACAACGTGTTGCACAAGATCATGAAGCTCAAGTGTTTTGGATCAAAAGTCAGTTAGCTGACTATAATGTTCAAATTGGATGCACACCTATCCTATGTGACAACACAAGTGCTATCAATCTTTCAAAAAACCCTGTCCAACACTCATGGACTAAACACATAGAAATCCGTTATCATTTCTTGAGAGATGAAGTTGCCAATAAAACCTTGGAACTCATTTTCATCCCACAGAAAAACAATTGGCTGATATTTTCACCAAACCCTTGTCTGAAGATAGATTCACATCCTTAGAAGAGAATTGGGTTTGTGAAAATGCAATGAAACTAACTCTCCATGTTGGAGTACATGCTCTTTATGTGTGAATTACTATGTGGTATATCAAATGGTGAACTGTGGAAGAACAAGTTCGGCTTGTTTGGAAACTATCATCATGCGTGAGGAATATTCTCCGCCAAGTATCCATAGTCCCATTACATATAAAGGTCCTGTACTCACATAGGATTTTTAGTTTCCTTACATTTTATCATGTTAACTCCATTAAACAATGTTTTTTCTGTGATCATGTGCTTGTGTGTTACTTTCTTTAAATGATCATGTTGTTTTGTATCAAATGCTTATGTGAATCCTTGCTTAGATGTTGTGTCAACACGTGCACACACTATGGGGGAGTAAGTTAAGGATTGTTGAGTATTCTGAGGAATCTCTTCCAACATCTACTTGTTAAATTCTCACTTCCTTGAACTCAATGTGCAATATAACCATTCATATCCACTTCATGTCAAAGTCATGAACCAAGTCTAAATGTTTTTTGATGCATAACCTGATTAAGGTCTTTTTAGATCATTTTGAACACAATGAGCAAACCAAATGATTTTTAAACATCTCTTTTGAATAACTCCCTTGTCGTTAAACATGAATCTAAAATGATTTGAAAACTCAGAAAGCTCTTGAATTTAATGCTCTACATTACAACTTGCCTAAAGAAATCTCATGTACTTGACAAAAAGCAAAAAAAAATAATATAATAATAATAATAATAATAAAGGAGAAAAGCTACCTATTTCTTCGGTTCAATCAAAGTTATATCTCTTGTGGGATGGAGGTAGAGCAATGATGAAAATGACTAAGTAACCGGGGACATGGGCATCACAAATGTCGGTCTTCGCGTCAAAATGTTGTTTCATTATCTCTATACAATGACTTGATGGACACTCACATTGAGTAACTGGGGGTATTGGCATCACAAATGTCTACCTTCACATGAAAAAGTGCAAGTGCTCCTCATTGCCACTCTTTTCCATCTTCGTTGTTAAAGATTCTAAAATCATACCAGAAATAGAGTGAAGCCTCCGAAAATTTTGTGTCAAGTCCAATGTGTTTCTTCGGTAAGACGTTCTTGTGGCCATTTAATTCAATTGTCATCTGACTATCATCTCTATTTAAATGCATGTTTCTCTTCAACGGCATTAATCAAAAGAGTTATTTAATTTTCACTGGTTTTTGTGAAATGTGTTCCTCATGATCTAATTAAAGAACTTATCATTTTTAATTCAAAATCATCTTAGATTTGTGTCATGTCTTCATCTTAATGGATATGAATTTTTGTCTTGCACATACACCCACTTTGCCTTAAAACAACAAATGAACACTTGTCCCTTGAAAATTTTTGTCAAAAATCAAGTTTTCACCAAAAAGGAGTTATCTGTCGACAGATAGACTTGCATCTGTCGATAGACGACGGCCCAGATTCGTTTTTTCAGAAAACCCTCGCGCCGGTTCACCTCCTTTTTGTGGGGCCTTCCTTTTAAAACCTCCTAACCCATTCAAAGGCCACCCACGACCCATTTCACCCCTCCTCTCTTGTTCCCTCCTCCTCCTCTCCAAATCCCATATCTTTCCCCCTTTAGGGCTCCGTCTCCGACGATTCTGTTCCTCGTCTGGGATCCCTCCTCTCTCCCTTCACACCATTCTCCCTCTTCCTGCGATGGCACCCAAATCGAAGCTTCTCGCTCGCCGTCGTCGCGCTCCGACGGACGCCGGAGAAAGCTCCAGGGCTCCTTCTGAACGCCGCAGCAAGCATCGTGAGGATCGGTTGCCGGAACTCATCGTTCCTCAGGGTCTCCGTCTTCTCCGTCCAACGGCACATTCAAGAAAATAGTCCAATCCCGGTATGTGGATTTCGAGTCCTTAGCACCGATGTTCCCCTCACTCCTACCCTATTTTGACACTCAAGGGTGGACATCCTTCTTGTACTCCCACCTCCAATACTCTCCCACTGCCATCTCCGAGTTCTACAATAACCTAGGGCTTTCCGACCAGGGCGATCTCTACTCTTCGGTGAGAGGCACTCGTTTTCGCCTCACCGCCAATCTTATCTCCACAGCCCTTGAAATCCCAAACTCAGGAGTTGAAATCTTCAACTACACTCCCTCCGCTTCTGAGTACTATGAGCTTCTGACATTGGAACCCTATGACACTACCAAGGAGATTGCTCGTCTCAACGCCAACTCCTTTCCTCCTTTGATCGGATGATCCACCACATCTTCACTACCTTGATCGTCCCGAAGGATGGAAGTCGAGAGTTAGTCACGAGGTCCACAAATCCTTGTTCATCTTTTTCCTCAAGTGTCAAGAAATCAATCTCCTGAACTCATGATAAGCCTCATCCGTCGGTGTTTCTCTAACACCAAAAGATCAATGCCATATGCATGCCCCATCACTTCTCTTATTTTCCTTGGCATTCCTATCCCTCCTAGTGAGCTCATCTCACTAAAATCGCGAAGTGCCTTCGACCTCACCGCCGCCAACCGCATGGGCTACAAAATTGTAGACGGCGTCGTCACAAGGACTCTCAAGGGAAGGAACCACAAGGAGCTGAAGTGTCAACCGGTGAAGAAGACAATGAAGATGATGAAGCAAATGAGGGCAGTGATGAAGACCCTCAAGATGAGCAAATGCCTGACCAAGCTCAAGAGTTTGATGATGTACCTGTGCCTCCACAACAATCCGTTCATGATTACTTGGCACAAATCCATCAAGAAATGATTTCAGGATTTGCTCGGATGACGTCAAGATTTGATCAAGTGGACGCTCGCCTCAACACTTTAGATGACCGGCTTGACCACCTCTACTCCGAGAGAGATGGATCCCGTCACCCTCCTCCTGCTGGACATGACGATGAATAGAGGGTCTCAGGGTCATTAGAGGTCACTAAGAGTCTTAGATGGAATTAGTCTCACTTGTCTTGTCATCTTTTGTTTTTCATGTTATTTCCCTTTCTTTTATTGAGTCATGTAATGATTATCAAATGTACTGTGAAATTTTCAATGATAAATCAATGAAAACTCAGTTCATGTTAATGTCTCTAAATGTGCATGACTTGACCTTTTGAATGTTGTCAAAAAGGGGGAGAACATCAATATATGCATCAATTGAATATTTTGTCATCATCAAAAAGGGAGATTGTTGGGTTTTCCATATATCATGTTTTTGATGATCACATTAACATCCTTGAACATTGATTTAATGCAAAATTGATGTGCTAACTAACATGAAAAACACCATGAAAGTGATTGAGTTAAACATTGCTAAATCATACAATGTACATCACTAACAATGTATTTGCATGTAGGTGTACAAGCATGAAAGATGGAATTGAAGAGGCATTGAAAGATGAGCAAAAGGCACAAAAATCTGTCAAAAAGGTGCATCTGTCGACAGATGCAAACTGCCTGTCGACAGATTCATACAGTCATTCTCAGACAGAACTCAGGTTTGCATCTCTGAGTGCATCTGTCGACAGATGCAATGTACCTGCGACAGATCACACAAAACAACCCAGGACAGAGCTCAAGTTTTCTATTCCTGAGTGCATCTGTCGACAGATGCAAACTGCCTGTCGACAGATACACTCAGAAACTCAATTTCCTGAAACCCAGTTCTCAGCCTGAGTGCGCCTGTCGACAGATGCAAGTGCACCTGTCGACAGACGACGGAAACATGAGATTTTAAGTTCCAAATCCGGCCCCCACTTGGGTGTTTCCTTCCTCCACGACCCCCACCTTTACCTAACACTATATAAGCATCCTTTGGAGCCAATTTCGCAGAGAGCAGCCTCCCATCCAAGAGCCTCCAAGGGACCAAGAGGAAAAGCCCCAAATTGCTGCTCTACTTCAACCTTCCGCCCAGATCATCGTGGAATCACCATCTATGCGGAGCTGAAGCCGGATCGTCATCAATTCAACCTTCTACATCGATCAATCTACATCCAATCGAAGTTTGAAGAGCGTTTGGACGATCCACGAGAAGAATTCCAACCGGATTTGTTCCCTAATTCCAATTCTTCTCCATTTCATAATTTCCATTCCATCGTGTGTGTGTGTGGTTGTGTTTCGAGCATCCCTTGTGCTTGATTCACGTATTTGTGGTTGTTCTGATCGTGGTTCATCAGACAACGTGTGTGTGGTTGAGTTGTAGTGTTGAACTCGCTCATAAGCAGTTTTTCTGGTGTGTGTGGACGGTGGATGTAGGATACACGAGTTGTGTACTCCGAACCACCTTAAATCATCGTGTTCTGTGGTTTGTTCGCGTTTTGCGATAGATGATTGGTAGGCACGGTGTTCATACGCACGTTTGATTCCGGTTCTCACTTAAATCAACTCAAGCGGTCTCATACTTAATTGAATTCTAATCAAGCTTCATTAAGATCGCTGTAGCATCGAAAAGAAGCCATCAATAGTTTAAAATTGCCGTAATCTATTCAACCCCCCCTTCTAGATTACCGTATTGTGTTTTCCGCATAACTCTTCACAAAAGCTTCAAACAACTCAATCAAAAATTCAAATAAATTTTGAAAAACATGAAAAAGTCAAAAGAAATCAGTTTTAAAGAACCTTGGACCTCCAAGACAGCATTTCAAGATGATTGGACCAATCCTTGGAGCCAATGGTATGACAACCCCTGTTGGTATCATCCTCAATTCTTTAATCCAAACATTTGGATGTACCAACAAAATCCATGGTTTTCCCTCCTAATCTGAACTCCTATGCTCAAATGAAAAACTCCCCTCCACTAAAAACAAAAATGTTGGTGATTTCATTCCTAAGAAAAAGAACAAATAGAAAAGACTGAAAACACCAATTTAACAAAACAAAAATCAAAAAACAAGTCAAATTTGGGTGAGAAAAGATTTACTAACAATGTTCAAACATTCTGATGGTCCCAACTCTATTTGGGTACCAAAATCTTCTCTCCACTGATCTTGTTGCAGGAAGGTCGTGCACCCAACACCAATGTGTGGTTTCTTGACAGTGGGTGTTCACGACACATGACGGGAGACAGAGCCAAATTCTCATTCCTGCTTGAAAAGGAGGGAGGGTCAGTACTGATTTGGAGGTAAAAATAAAGGAAAGATCTTAGGATCTGGTAAGGTTGGTCATACTTCCTCAAGCTCTGTAGATAATGTTTTACTAGTTGATGGTCTTGATTATAATCTGCTCAGTATCAGCCAACTATGTGACAAAGGTCACAAAGTTGTGTTTGAATCTGATTTTGTAAGATAATTGACTCATCAACTGATAAAATCAAATTCTTTGGAAAAAGGGAAAACAATGTCTACATGATCAACCTAAATAAAAACTTTTCTGAAAATCTTTGCTTTGTTGCAAATAAAGATGAAATTGCATGGACTTGGCACAAAAAACTTGGCCATGCAAGTTTCAGAACAATGAATAAGTTGTTAAGATGAATTTGGTTAAGGGGCTTTCTGAATCCTTCTCTAATGTTGAAAATCAAGTTTGTAGGATCTGTTCTAAAGGAAAACAAACAAGAAAATCTTTAAAAACTTCAATGAGGTACTCACATCTAGGCCACTAAAATTACTTCACATGGACCTTTTTGGCCCTACAAGAATTCTAAGTGGCAAAAGATATGGGTTTGTAATCATTGATGATTTTACTAGATTTACTTGGGTTATTTTTCTGTCCCATAAAAGTGATGCTTGTCTTGAATTTAGGACCTTTGTACCACTGTCTTAACAACTTATCCATATAAAATCAAAATATTCTGACTGATCATGGGGGTGAATTTGAGAACACATCCTTTTCTGATTTTTGTGCTGAATTTCAAATATTCCACAAGTTTTCTTCACCAAGAACTCCAGAACAAAATGGAGTTGTGGAAAGAAAGAACAGAACTCTTGTGGAAATGGCTAGAACCATGCTACTTGAGAGTAACTTGCCCAAATCCTTCTGGGCTGAAGCTGTGAACACAGCCAATCACATACTCAATAGAGCATTGGTCAGACCAAAAATCAAGAAAACCCCCTATGAATTATTGAAAAAAAAAAAGCCAACTGTTTCCTATTTAAAATCTTTGGGTGCAAATGTTATGTACACAACAATAACAAAGAAAACCTTGACAAATTTGATGCTAAAAGTCAGGAAGCTATCTTCCTTGGCTATTCTGAGGTGTCAAGGGCTTTCAAAGTGTACATTCTTAAAACCAAAACTGTTGAAGAATCACCACATGTTATCTTTGATGAAAATTCCTTTTCAACTAACAATTCTAAATCTTGCAGGGAAAGACAAGACACTGAAGAGGATGAATTTATTGTGGACTCTTCACCAACTGTTGAGGAGTTTGAAAACATTGAAGAGAACTGAACACACCATCTCCAAGTGGCTCAGGTAACATTGTCCCAGAAGTGGGTACTTCTGAACAGGTAATTTCTGAACATAGGTTTTTAAGAGATCACCCATTAGATAATGTGGTTGGCAACTTGCATGATAGAGTTAGGACTAGATCATCTTTCTTGCATGATATTGAAGAAGACCCACTAGCTCTAATTTCCCAAATGAACCAAAGTCAATTGATGAAGCCTTATCAAATTCTGATTGGATTAATGTCATGCATGATGAACTTCATCAATTTGAAAGAAATCAAGTATGGGAATTAGTACCTAGACCTAGTGACCAAACGTCATTGGCACTAGATGGGTTTTCAGAAACAAATTAAATGAATCTGGTCAGGTAATTAGAAATAAAGCTAGGCTAGTTGCAAAGGGGTACAATCAAGAGTTTGGAATTGATTTGAAGAATCATATGCCCCTGTAGCTAGACTAGAAGCAGTTAGAATTTTCCTTGCTTTTGCATCCTCCATGAATTTCAAAGTTTATCAAATGGATGTCAAAAGTGCATTTTTAAATGGCTATATTAAGGAAAATGTTTTTGTTGAACAACCTCCTGGATTTGAAAATGAAAAATATCCTAACCATGTTTTCAAGCTCAATAAGGCTCTCTATGGTCTTAAGCAAGCTCTAAGAGCTTGGTATGACCGTTTGAGTACCTTTTTGCTTGAGAAAGGATACTCCAGAGGAACTGTTGATCAAACTTTGTTCACAAAAATAGTAAAAAATCAATACTTGTGGTCCAAATTTATGTTGATGACATAATTTTTGGCTCCACCAATAAAGGCCTATGCACTGAATTTTCAAATCAAATGAAGAATGAATTTGAAATGAGTTTAATGGGAGATTTAACATTCTTCTTGGGATTCAGGTGAACCAAACATCTGAAGGGATCTTCATCAGTCAAGCCAAGTATGTCAAGGACTTCTCAAAAGGTTTGACTTTCAGACCCTCAAGCATTCAAGCACACCTATTGCCATAAATGCTAAGCTAGAAGAAGACTCAAATGGTAAGTCAGTAGACCAAAAGACCTACAGAGGTATGATTGGTTCTCTACTTTATCTTACAACTTCTAGACCTGATATTCATTTAGTGTGTGTTTGTGTGCTAGATTTCAGTCTAATCCTAAGGAAAGTCACATGTTAGCTGTTAAAAGAATTTTCAAATATCTTGTTGGAACATGTGATTTAGGAATTTGGTATCCTGCTAATTGCAAGCTAGATTTGATTGCCTATTGTGATGCTGACTATGCTGGGTGTAAATTAGATAGAAAAAGCACAAGTGGCTTGTGTTTATTCCTAGGTGGGTGCCTTATTTCTTGGGCTTCCAAGAAGCAACATTCAGTTGCTCTGTCAACTGCAGAGGCTGAGTATGTTGCTGCTGGTAGATGTGGAACCCAAATTCTTTGGGTGAAACATCAACTTCTCGATTACAACCAAGATCTAGGTTGTGTACCCATTCTTTGTGATAATACAAGTGCAATAAATCTGTCTAAAAACCCCATTCAGCATTCTAGAACCAAGCATATTGAAATTAGGCATCATTTCTTGAGAGATGAGGTTGCAAAGAAGTCCTTTGAACTCCATTTCATTGAAACTGAAAAACAAGTTGCAGACATTTTCACCAAACCCCTTCCTGAAAATAGGTTTTCATCCTTGAGGAGAGAACTTGGTCTTTGTAAATGTCCACATTCATGATCTCTCTTTAGGTTTGGGTTGAGTGTATGCATTGTCTAAGGGGGAGTTCTTTTCATATCATAACCCTTTGCTTCCTTCAGTCATACTGTCCATATCTCTCTCAATTCCACTTCCATTCCCTTTGGACAATAAATTCTTCAACTCTTATTGTGTTGAAATTTCTTGGTATATCAAATGGTGACTTGGAGAAGGACAGGTCATGCTTGTCTGGACACTTTCACTATGCGAGAGTATATGTCTCCGCCAAGTACTAAGAAATGAATATGCAATTATTGAGGGGGAGCTTTTATTGTTTAAAGAGAATCTTTCTTGATTTCATAATCTTGCATATCTTTATTTTGATAGAAAATGATTGAAATCATCATCTCAGGGGGAGCTAGAAAATTCACAAGTCATGACTTTTGCAAAATTCATAACTTTTCTTGCATTTCATCAATTTCCTGCATGATGTCATCATTCAGATGTCTAGAGTCTCCAAATGATCCTTTGAGTGATCTATCATATTTTTTTAATCAACTATCAACTATATTTTTCAACCCACAGAAACTCAGAAATCTTCCAAGATTGAAAACAAATGTGTCTTGAAATTAAAACATCTTTGTTTGCAACTGATGTTGGATAAAATTGATTTCTATCTTACAAAACTCTTAAAATTTTGAAAATTCAACAGAGCAATGACATTTGAGCTGAGAAACTGCACACCTTCACAATGAATGAAGTGTCATGCATGTCATGAGGCACTAATGTTATCTCTGTTCAAAGGGGATAAAAATTCAAAAATGAATTCAAAATACAGCAAAAATGTGCTATACTTCTTCATGATGACTGAGTAACTGGAAATATTGGCGTCTACAAAACGTATATTTTCATGTCAAAAGGTCATCATTTACCCCTTTGAGACTTAATAATGAATAAATCTTAAGTATCCAGGGACTATGGTGTGTAAAAAGCACTAGTACTTGAGTGAAAAAGATTTATATCATTTGATAGTCTGTTAAAAAGACAAAAGATATGTGTTGATGGAGTTTTGTTTAGAAAAGAATCATTTTCATTCATCATCAAGTTGTTCTTTAAGATTATGTTTTATTTTCAAACCAATTGTATTTAGTCTAGAGGATATCTTTATTTCTTTAACGTTGAGAAATATGGTAGATTATAGTTGATTGTTAGATATAATATATCCCTCAAATCATCATTTCATTGACTCAAGTGTTTGAATGCTCATATCCTATTGGAAATTGTTTAAAACTTGAATTGTGGTGAATTTTTTCAAAATATAACAAATGAATTTTTAAGTCTCTTAAACATCCTTGAAATGACTATTTCTCTCATTAGTTATCATTTTAAAGAAGTCCCAAAATTCTCAAAAAATTCTCACACAAAAATTCAAATTTTCTTCAAAGGCCAGGCCGACCATCCTATCTCGTGTCGACACATTCCTAGGTCAGGTCGACACTACTTTCTTCCTGTGTCGACACTGTCCTCTTGCCAGAACCTTTTAAATCGTGGGTTTCGGATAAGTCTTGTTGTTCCTGCGGGGTATTGCACCACTGCAAACCCTTTTAGGCATCAGGTCGACCCGACGATGCTCTTCTTCTCATTTCCGGCAAGAAAACCTACAGTTTTCTCCCTCAATCAAAACCTTTCTCAATCATCTCTCTTCTCCTTCATCAAACCCCGATTCCACTTCATCCTTGCCACCATGGTGAGAAAGTTGGGTCCTCGCCGTGGAGCAAGATCTCAGGCGTCGTCCAGGCCAGTTCCGGCAGAGGATGATGCTCCTCAGTTTGAAAGAAGAACCAAAAGGAGGAATGACCCTGCAGAGCAACCAGGGTCCTCCTCTGCACCTCAGCCAGCAGCCAAGAGAGGTAGACCTCTTCTTCAGGCAGAGGTAGGGTTTCTAGACCAGAGAATCCGGGCTCCCCTTCTGGAGACTCTTCAGAGTCATCATCATCATCTTCAGAGTCTTCCAAGTCTCAAGACACCACAGTGAAGCCAAGCTTATTCTAAAGCCCAGGATAGTGGATTTATCAGATATTCAGCTAGCAGACACATTTCCAGAAATTCAGACCTATTTCTCTCTTCAGTCTTGGTTGATATTCATTTCTGAGTTTCAATTAGTTATCCAAGACTTGTTAGGGAATTTTACAAGAAACTGAAATGCACAGATGATGGATTAATCAAAGGTTAAGGGCATAGCTATTGACATGCCAACTGATACAGCTGCCTCTATTTCAAAGTACCAGATGAAGGGGCAGATTATCATGAATTTGAATTTGATCTTCATGAAGCCTATTCCATCATGACAGGCCTTCCTGCTGATGCCTCTGATCCAAAACAAACCCATGTTACCAGATTCAACACAAATACCTTTCCCCCTGTGTTGAGAGTCATCCACCACATTTTGACCACAATTATTACCCCTCAAGGTGGTGGAAGGGACAGACTTACAGACATACAGAGGTTCATTTTTATTGCATGGTAAAAGACATCAAAATCAACCTCCATGTAATAATGTATCAAATCATATCTGAAACAACCAGGAAAGACCTCAAGAGATCTCTTCCATATGCTGCACATCTGACCTCAGTGTTCCAGCACTTTGGTGTGCCCTTGGAGAATGAGAAATCCCAGTCTATCCCTAAGTCCAACATCTATACCTTTAAGAATATTCAAAAATTCATGGGATTTAGACTGGAGGGTACTCAAGTTGGAGAGGGCCAGTTGTGGTTGAGGCCCCTCAAGCTCAGGAGGACCAGCCTCAAAATCAAGGGGACCAGCCCCAAGTTCAAGAGGACCAGCCTCCAGCTGAAGGGGACCAGCCCCAAGGTCAGGAGGATCAGCCTCCTTTGAATGAGGAACAGCCTCAAGTCCCAACTGAAGGTGATATCCCAGTTCATGCCCCTCTCTCACCTAAGTTTCAACCCTCATTCATACACTATGAATCTCCACAACCCACATTTCAACCATCCACATCCTCTGGTGGACCTTCTGTTCCACCAGAGTTGCTCTCCTTCTTAAATGAAAAATTTGAACCTTGAACTCCTCCATTCAAACCATGTCAGAAACCTTTGAGTTGAGGATTCAACGGTTGGAGAACACTGTATCTGCCAAGTTCATAGACCAAAAAGCTGCCTCAGACTATGCAGCTCAAATATTCAACAGATTGATTGGTACAATGGCAGATGCCTCAGTTCAACTGAAGAGTACTAGCAAAAGTAGTTAGTAGTACTTCAGGGAATTTTGGCAAATTCCCAAGCTGATGTCTTCAACACCAACCAGACATTACATGAGATCACAGCACTAGACTGTCTTTTGCTCATTTTGTGGATGACTTGGAGAGCATGAGGAACTTCAATGCACACATTGATACACAGATATCTGATTTGACAAGGGTTCAAGATCTTGCAAAGGCCTGGTTGGTCAGCTGGATCTTCTTCCTCTTCACAACCCATTGCAGCTGATCTAGCAAGAATTCAAGCTACCTTGATAGAGAAAATTCAGACAGAATGGAACACTTCTTGCACACAAAACTCACAACCATTCAAGATCAAATCAAGTCCAGCTTGACTTTTATGGAGAAAAGACTGTCTGACATTGAGACCATCTTACTTCCCCTTCCTCCTCCTCCTCCACTTCTTCATAATGTATTTACCTTTTGATGATGTCAAGGGGGAGGGGAGAAGAAAGAAAGAGAAAAGAAATGATTGTAATCTTTTGGAATGATTGTAATGGGTCTCTTGAATGAAATGAAATGCATTTTGCTTAGCTTGAATGATTTTCTCAATTGTGACTTCAATGTGATTGAAAATTTTATGTGAATGTGAATGAATGAATGCTTGTCAAGTTGCTTGACCTTCTTTATGCACTAACTTACTTCAAGTTACTTTGTACTTCTTTAGTACAACCATCAATTGTGAATGAGCCATATTTAAAGGTCTTTAACAAGCATGAACATGAACAAAAATAAGGACATTGAATAACCAAAAATTGCTTAAAATCACATCTCATCAAAACTCATTGTCATATGGATTTAATGTTGCCATCATCAAAAAGGGGGAGATTGTTGGGTTGAGTGTAATTTCATATCATTTTCCCTCCTATTTTGATGATGACAAATGTGATTTGAATGCAAATTATTTGAAACATGATAAATACATTTCACCTGAAATTTATATTCAAAAAGCATGTCTCAAAGCACACTTATCATTTGTACTCATAATAAAACATTTTACTAAATATATGTGTTTAATTTTTAGGTACAAACACTTTTTGCAAAAGAGAGTGTCGACACACCCCACAATGGTGTCGACAACAACCCAGATTCAAAGGTAAAAAGGTGAACAATTGTTGAGACTGTGTCGACACAGTCAAAGAGTGTGTCGACACGAGTTGCAGATTCCAGGAATAGTCTACTCAGGTCGACGCACTCTCAGGGAGGTCGACACCAGAGCTTGTTCCCAGAACAGCAGTTTTCAAAATTGGGGACAGCAGGTCGACGCAACACCAGAGCAAGTCGACACTGGATCCTGTTCTCAGAACAGCTGTTTTCAGAACCGGGACAGCAGGTCGACACAATACCAAAGCAGGTCGACACTGGATCAGTTCCCAGAACAGCCTGTTTCAAGATTTGGGACAGTGTGTCGACACCACCACAGGGCAGGTCGACACACTACGGAAAGTTTGCAACTTAAATTTGATGTTTGCCACGTGTCAGCCTAGGGCGATGGGGTATCAACCTAGGATCGTGTGCCCTTGTACCTAAAGGGTCTTTGGAATCTTTTGGGTATAAAAGGCCCCAATTGGCCGTCCATCAAGAGGAGACCCCAACGAACTCTCCAAGCCTCCAGAAAAGTTCCCTTGGCGGCGGGAAGAGTTCATCTCCTCTTTTGCTCTCCTGGTACCTTCTGAAGACCAATTCTCATCAATTCGATTGTGAGAATTGGAGTTTGATCCTGAAGAAGCATTGAAGTGCCTCAAGGAAGCAGATCAAGTAGGAGCATCTGTTGGAGAAGACTTCAAGGAAGATCCCCAACTTCAATAGTGCAGAGCATCGGCTGGGACTTCAAGGATTCAAGCCTCTTCCCAATCTGAGCTTCTACAAGGGAGTACACTGAAGAACAAAGCCTTTTAACACTATTCTCAATGTACTTTTTGTTCTTCTGAGACTTCTTGAGATTGTGCAAGTGTTCTGCATAACTCTCATGAATGTTCTCATGTCTGACATGATCTGCTGCTAGAAGATCCATGTCGTGTGTTGGTGTCTAGCATTGTTATTTGTGAGTCGTCGTGCTCAGTTTGAGTTGTCTAACTCAAGTGTTTGTTGAGCAGTCTTGCTCAGGGATCTAGAGTAGTCTTGCTCTAGAGGTGTGTGAGTTGTAAACTCAAGTGTTGGAGTTGTCTGGCTCCAGTGGGTGTGTTACCCAGGTGTTTAGTGAATCCTCACTAGGTGTGAGGGTGGATGTAGGAATCACATGGGTGATTTCCGAACCACCTAAAAATCTCTGTGCACTTGTCTATTTGTGGTTTGATTCTTTCATCCGTTAGATGCTTGCATAGGATCGATCAAGATTCACTTAATCAACTGGTTTTCACATCTATTTTATCAACTTACCTATCATCTCATCAGATCTGTGTTTTCACTGATTAAAATTGTCTCTGATTCTAAAAGTATTTTAAATTGTTTAAGCTTCCGTAGAAAGTGGCATAGATCTATTCCCCCCCCCCCCTTCTAGATCTTATCCACACCTTTCCTCGATCCTTCAAAGATTTATGAAATGGGAGAATGGTCAGAAACATCCTTAGGTCTCTACCATCTGCATGGACTCCTAAGGTAACGGCCATTGAGGAAGCCAATGATTTGAAAAGGATGTCATTGGAAAAGCTGGTTGGGTTCCTTATGGCCCATGAGTAAACATGGAGAGAGACGGAGAGCCTCAAGCAAGAAGAAACACTCCAATGCTTTGAAAGTTGAAGAAAAATCATCAGAAGCAAGCTCAGATGAGAGTGAAAGCATTGAGGATAGTGAAAATGAAGAAGCAATGCTTTCAAGAAGATTGCAACGAATTTTAGCTAAGAAGAAGAAGTTTCAATCTGGCAGAAAATTCTTCAAGAAAAACAAAGAGTTTAGGAAACTAGAAGGAAAGGATCTGAAGAAAGGAGAACCGATATGTTATGAGTGTAAGAAGCCTGGACATATCAAGGCAGAATGTCCAAAGCTTAAGAAAGATGGACACAAGAAGAAAGATAACTTCAGAAGATTCAAGAATACAAGAAGAAGGCAATGGCAGCCGCATGGGAAAACAACAGCGACTCAGACAGTGAGTCAAGCTCAACCAGTGATGAAGAAGAAGCCAACTTGGCTTTTATGGCAAATATAGAAGAAAAGGTACTTCTGACTCTCTTTCGATTCTTGTAATGATTCAGATTCTGATAATTTAGAAGAAGCTTTCAATGAATTATACAGTAAATATGGAGAAGTAACTAAACTGTTAAATGTAAACAAGAAAAATATTGCTTGTTTAGAAAACACTAATTCAGACCTAAAATCAGAAAATGAACAATTAGAAAACCAAATAACTAAACTTAAAAGGAGAAATGAATTATTATGTGAAGACCTAAAAGATAAAAATAAACAAATAGTTAAAATGGAAAAACAAGCAAGCTCAGACGAATTGCAATAGAAATTAAAACATTAACAAAAGAAAATAAAAAGTTGTCTAGCACATTAGAAAAATTCACAATGGTAAAAACTCCTTAATATTAAAAGGTGCTAGAAGATCAGGTAAGAAAAAGAATGGACTGGGTTACACACCCCCAGATAATGAAGAAACCATAATTTATCCCAAAATATACCCAACTCCAAAATTTGTACCTGAACAAGACATTGCATACAAAGTAGATTTTAAATATATAGAAAAGGTAACCAAATTGTCCTGCTACAGTCACTACAACAAGTTAGGACACATAATAACAACATGTCCAACTAGACATAAGAAATGGATAATAAAAGGAAAAATTGATAATACTAACCCTTCAGGACCCAAAAGAATTTGGGTACCTAAAACTTAATGTTTTTATTTCAGGATAACCTTCGAGCATCCAAATGGTATTTGGACAGTGGATGCTCAAGGCACATGTCAGGAACCGGAAGCCGTTCACTCATCTTCAGGATGAAGAAGGGACTGTTACATATGGAGATAATGGAAAAGGAATAGTGATAGGTAGTGGTTCTGTGAGCAACAAAGGAAAGATGGTTATTGAAGATGTGTTGTGTGTCAAAGGACTGAAGCACAATCTCATAAGCATCAGCCAGCTTTGTGACAGAGGTCATCAGATTCAGTTCCAAGAGTCAAGTGCAGTATATTGAAGGATGGAGCAGTAATCTTCGAAGCTAATAGAGAGAAGAACTTATATGTACTCTATCTCGAAGAACTTAAAGAGCAAGACGTCTGTTTGGCAGCAAATAAAGAGCAATCAACTAAGCTGTGGCACAGAAGATTGGGCCACTGTAGTTTGGATGGCATGAACAAGCTTAGAAAGAGAAATCTGGTGGAAGGTCTGCCAAAAGTCAGCACAAAATAGATAGCATTTGCAGACCATGTGCAAAAGGAAAGCACACTAAGAGCTCCTTCAAGTCAAGGCTGTGGTAACTACCTCAAAACCCTTAGAACTCCTTCATATGGATTTGTTTGGGCCAATGAGGACCACTAATCTTGGAGGAAAGAATTTCGGATTCGTTATAGTTGATGACAACTCCAGATTTACATGTGTGTCATTTCTAGAACATAAAGATGACACATTTGAAAGCGTTGTCAATTTCAGCAAGAAGATCCAGAAAGACAAGAAATTCAGTATTGTTAGTATCCGATTAGACCATGGAGGTGAATTTCAGAATGAAAAGTTTGTAAGGTTCTGTGAAAATGAAGGAATTGAGCATAATTTCTCAGCACCAAGGACACCATAGCAAAATGGAGTTTCTGAGAGGAAGAATAGAACTTTATTGGATATGGCAAGAACAATGCTATCAGAATATGACTTGCCAAGGTATTTCTGGGCTGAGGCAGTGAACACAGCAAGCTACATCATCAACAGAGTGATGATCAGGCCAATTCTAAAGAAGACAGCATATGAACTATTCAAAGGAAAGAAGCCAAAGATCAGTCACTTCAGGACATTTGGATGTCCTTGCTTCATCCACAACAATGGAAAAAGAGATATTGGAAAGTTAGATGCCAAATCAGATGAAGGCATCTTCATGGGGTACACTTCTAAACCTAAAGACTGTAGAGTATTTAACAAGTGCACTTTATTAATTGAACAGTCTATTCATATCATTTTTTATGAAACTAACCCTTACTTGAGAAAGGAAGAAGATAGTGACATTGATGATGAAGATGAATTGTCTAAGAATTAAAGGATACATCAATTGAAGGCAAGGATGATCCACCTCTGGAAGACCTACAACAAAAGGACATTACACATGAAAATCTTCCAAAGCAGTGGAGATACAAGAAAGATCACCCACCTGAGAACATTATTGGTGATCCATCTGTAGGGGTAAGAACAAGAGGTAATGTAATACCTTGTGATTATCTAGCATTTGTTTCTCAAATCGAGCCTAAGACAGTCAATGATGCTCCAACTGATGAATCTTGGATTATAGCCATGCAAGATGAACTCAATCAATTCAAGAGAAACCAGGTATAGTCACTTGTTCCCAAACGATCAGACCATCCAGTTATTGGCACCAAGTGGGTGTTCAGAAACAATTGGATGAGACTGGTGTGATCCTAAAAACAAGGCTAGACTGGTAGCTCAAGGCTATTCCCAGAGGAATGCATAGATTTTGATGAAACCTATGCACCTGTAGCTAGACTTGAGGCTATTAGAATTTTACTTGCATATGCATCAGCATTTGATTTAAAACTATTTCAAATGGATGTTAAGTCCGCATTTTTAAATGGTTTTATAAAGGAGGAAGTTTATGTTGAACAACCTCCAAGTTTTGATGATACAGAATTTTCGAATCATGTTTTTAAACTTCACAAGGCATTGTATGGTTTAAAGCAAGCTCAAGAGCCTGGTATGAAAGGCTTAGTTCTTTTCTTTTAAACCATGGATTCAGTAGAGGTCAAGTAGATAGAACCATTTTTATTAAGTCAAAGGTCAAACATATTTTACTTGTTCAAATTTATGTAGATGACATAATTTTTGGTTCTACTGATGAATCTCTTTGCAAGTATTTTGAGAAGCTCATGTAGGGAGAATTTGAAATGAGCATGATGGGAGAGCTCAACTACTTCCTTGGACTCCAAATCAAACAAGGAAAGGAAGGCACTCACATCTGCCATGCAAAGTACACAAAAGAACTCTTAAGAAATTTGGTTTCGACAATGTCAAGCCACTGTCAACACCTATGAGTACATCAACAAGGATGGACAATGACAAGGATGGTAAGAAAGTAGATCAAAAGAGCTACAGAGGTATGATAGGCTCATTACTTTATTTAACAGCTAGCAGACTTGATATTTTATTTAGTGTATGTATGTGTGCTAGATATCAGGCAGATCCTAGAGAATCACATCTAATCTCAGTAAAAAGAATTTTTAGATACTTATCTAGAACTCATGATTTAGGTCTTTGGTATCCAAAATCATGTGAAATCAACTTGGTAGGATATTCTGATGCTGACTACGCTGGATGCAAAGTAGACAGAAAAAGCACCAGTGGTTGTTGTCAATTTCTTGCAGGATGTTTGATATCATGGTCCTCCAAGAAGCAAAATTCAGTAGCACTATCAACTGCTGAAGCTGAGTATGTTGCTGTTGGGAGTTGCTATACACAACTCCTGTGGATCAAGCAACAACTTGAGGACTATGGGCTTCACATCAAAACAATCCCTCTGTTGTGTGACAACACAAGTGCCATAAACTTAACCAAGAATCCAGTACAGCACTCAAGACCAAACACATTGAGGTTAGATATCATTTTATTCGTGATCATGTAGCCAATGGTAATATAGAGATTTCTTTCATAGATACAAACAATCAGTTAGCAGATATCTTCACAAAAGCCTTGCCCGAAGAGAGGTTTACTTCTCTCAGAAGGGAATTAGGTATGTGTAAATTGTGAAAGAATTATCTGATAAAATT
>JACBKR010002889.1:0-32295 GCA_014218235.1 Colocasia esculenta | reverse complement strand
GGTTTGGTTATATCATGCCGGGATTTTGGGTAAATTGGACAATCTAGGTGTTAGAATGTTTGTTTCTGATGTTCTGTAGTGTGGATTGATGAGGAGGATGTGTGTTCCCTCCATCAGTCGGAATGTTGTTGGGTTTTTCTACCCATTTGAACTGATTCGGTTCAGTTCTGGGTTAGGGGACTGAGATATCAACGTCCACATCTGTTGACGTTGAGATCTTCAGGGGTGATTTAAACGACAAGGTCGATTGCCGTTTAATCAGGATAAACGACATGGTGAGTGTCGTTTACCTCATATTGGCGGCAATCGATGTGGCCGTTATCTCCTGTCTCCCAGCAGACTTGAGTTGTGTGTTTAGAGGCGATTGACATGTGATGTCCGCCCTAATAGCACATGTGAGCCAGGCTTAGAGTGTGACTCTGCTATGCGCATGAGAGACGTTGTGACTCGAGGTGTTTTACTTACTGTACGGGGTTTCAGACGTTGAGTGTGTTCCGTCTGTTGTACGCGCGTGCGTTACCGTGTACCCTTTTCTATTGTGTTACCTAGGCGTGGGTGCGACTCCGTCAGACGACTAGTGTGTGGTTATCCTCCGCTAGTGAGCCAGGACGTCGAGTGCGACTCTGTCCTATGCGTATCCTTGTGGTGGTTTTGAGCCGGTCTCCGTGGAGCCCCTTCTCTACCGCTAGGGTCAAGCGTAGGGGAAAAACCGTCGTGGACCAGACGCGAGAGAGAGCGTCTGTAGTGTGCACACGTGGCTGGGGTTGAGAGCCTCTGTGGTGACGGGACGCCGAGCCACAGACCCTAGCTGAGTCCTACTTGCTGTGTGTGTGAGTGTGTGTTACTGAGCCCGTGGTTTACAGTTTTGTGTTGTGGTGCGACGTGTACTTACTTTCAGTTTTTACTTTCCGCACTTTAGTTCAGTTGCCAGTGGGGTTACTTTTCCCTACTGGGTCTCTTTTCTTGAGACTCACTCCCTTCCCTTTCAGGTGGGTCTTCGTCGACTCCCGTTCCAGGCGAGTCTAGCCACTCCATTGTTGGTGCTCCCTAGCTGCAGTGAGTAGTACCTTTTGTTGTACTTCTGTACTTTGTACTTGCTCAGACTCTGAGGTTGTAATATATGTTCATATAGTGAATTTTACAGCTTTGCATGGTGTGTATCTTTTATATATAGTCTCCTCGGACATCCCTTCCTACCCTTCCGAGCTTGTCTCGTGGGTTAGCGGGTCAGAATTCGGGTTACTGGTTGTTACTGGTAATGCGGATTTTGGTCGTTACAATGTCATTCCCCATTGCACGAACGGCCATGGACAGTCAGTGAGTGAGGCTGCAGGCGGCTGCCGATCGACCATGCTGAGAGTTGGCATCGCTGGCACCATTCGGACGTATCCTTCGGCATCTTTCAACATGGTCGGCCACTAGTACCCTCTCGAGCTATTCTTCGGACTAGCGATCGCGGTCCCGTTTGGCTTCCACACACGCCTTCGTGGACCTTGAGACGATCTCCTCAGCTTTGTCTTTTGCCCACACATCGTAGGTGCGGGAAGCTGAAGCCCTTCCTATAGAGTCACCGCCGTCATAAAAAAATCTGGGGGCTCGTCTTTTTCCCTTTATTGCATCTCCTCCGTCTTCTGGGGTCGTCCGTTTCGCTTACTCGACGATCGGGTCATGCACGTCAGCTCTGCTTCGGTGCACATGACTTCCCATAGATCCTACCGAAGGCTCTTTGCACTCCTCCACGACATGAGGACTCCCGACAAGGCTCCGAGTGGCTGCATATTTGGACAGTGTGTCGGCTTGGGAGTTATCGGCTCGAGGAATCTTCAGCACTCTGCTGACCTCAAGGTCGTTTCATCTTTTCTGACCTCTGTCATATATGAGGCGAGCTTTTCTCTTCTCTAGCCTCGAACTCCTTCGTACTTGGCTCACGACCAGCTGGGAGTCCGCTATGGCTCGAACTTTGGTTGCTCCCAATGTCTTTTCCATTCTTAGCCCTGAGATGACAGCCTCGTACTCATCTACATTATTGAATCAGTGAAGCTAAATCGGATTGCGTACCTTAGGACGAGGCCCTCAGGGGAATGTAGGACGACTCCGCCCCATTGCCTTGAGAGTTGGATGCCCCGTCCACATATACCAGCCAATGCTCAACGACCTCCTATGTTCGGACACCTCGCCGTACCTTCGGAAATGAATCGGCAAGGCTTGAGCCTTGAGTGCGACCCGAGCCTGTATGATATTCGATTCCTCCGAGCTTGACAGCCCACTTGGCCATCCTCCCCGAGGCCTCGGGTCGGCTAAACACTTGCTTGATGGGCGTCGGTGAGACCATGATCTTGTGTGCTTGAAGTAAGGTCGGAGTTGCCGAGCGCATCACCAGCGTGTTTCCCCGCCTTCTCTAGTTCGGAGTAACGTTGTTTCGCTCCTTGCAAGGCTTTGCTCGTATAGTATACTGGAAGGTGTTTCCACTCATCCTCTCGTACTAGCACTGAGCTGATCGAGGGGTTTTCGTGGCCCGAGATGTACAGATAACTCCTCTCCTCTTCGACTGACTTGGACATGAACTTGCTCAGGCGGTGATCCGCCGTTAACCTCTGTACTTCTTTGACGCGTCCTTGGATCCGTCATTTTCGATGATGGCATGCACCTTGTCGGGGTTGACATCGATGTCTCAGCTTGAGACGAGGTAGCCGAGGGATTTCCTAGCGCAGACGCCGAAGACGCACTTCTCGGGGTTCATTTCATCTTGTACCGCCGCAGCACCTCAAAGGTTTCGGCTAGGTCCCAAACATGATCCTCGGCTCTCCGATTTTCACCAGCATGTCGTCGATGTATATCCCATTGTCTTCCCGATCTTGCTCAAGCATCATGTTGACGAGCCTCTGGTATGTTGCCCTCATTCTTCAAGCCGAAGGGCATTCGGGTAAAACAATATGGACCTTTTTCCGTGGTGAAGGCGGTCTTCTCCTCGTCCTCGGGGGCCATCCTAATCTGATGATATCCTGAATATGTGTCAAGAGCTCAGAAGCTCGTGTCCCTCTGTGGAGTCGACGAGCTGGTCGATGCGAGGAAGAGGAAAGATGTCCTTCGGGCAGGCCTTGTTCAGGTCGGTGAAGTCCACGCACATGCGCCACTTCCCATTGGCTTTCTTCACGAGGACGATGTTGGCTACCCATTTGGGGTAGAAGGCATCCTGAATAGTTCCTGCACACAAGTATTTTTCCATGTTGTCATCCACTGCCTCTTGTCGATCAACCGACAAGGGCCGCTTCTTCTGCCGCACGGGCCGAGCTCTGGGGTCCATGTTCAGATGATGTTGAATAACTCCGGGGTCAATCCCGGGGAGGTCGTCCTCCGCCCACGCGAAGACGTCGCCGCTATCTTCGAGAAATCGGACCAGCCCCACCTCCAACTCCTGGAGCTCGGCGCCAATCACCACTAACTTTCCTTCTGCGATCTCAACTTGCTTCATCTGCTCAGCCAGCTCATGCATCTCGACCTTCTCATCATAGACGGGCTTGTACTCAGAAACGACTGGTTCCTTTGCTTTTATTGAATTTACATAGCACCGACGGGCTTCGGTTTGGTTTCCCGCGACCTCGCCTATCCCCGCTCAGTGTTGGGAACTTCAACTTCTGATGGTAGGTGGAAGGACTCCTCCTAACTTCCCCCAGAAGACCTCGGCCAAAGATAGCATTGTAGGCCGACTTTACTTTCACACAAGGAAGTCGGCCTCAATGGTTTACAGAACAAAGGGAGTCCGAGTGTGACCTTCAGCCTGATCGACCCTTCGGCATTGACGAGAGACCCACTAAACCCGAGAGAGGGCGACCACGGTTTTAACTCAGTGCTTAGTTTGGTCATTTTTACATAGCAGTCATAAAAAGAACGTCGGGAGCTGCTCCATTATTAACCAGGATTTGGTGTACATCATATCCATCGATGTCAGCGTGGATGACCAATGCAACATCGTGGGGGAGGCTGAGGCCGACAATGTCTTCCTTGGAAAATGAGATAACACCGCGAGCTTTGGGGGCCGAGCTCCCCGAGCTCGAACCGACGGTTGACGCGTACGCCTTCCGCTTTCTCGCACTGTCTCCTCCTCCGAACGAGCCTCCGGCCAGGACGAGGACCGCTCCTTTTCCCCCGCGGGCTCCGCATTCTTCCTCGGGGGTCCGCTCCTTCGCCTGTCCATCGACGACGTCTCTCCCAATGATGCCACGCCGCAGCATCTCCGCAATCTCCAGCTTCAGGCTTTGGCACTGGTCGGTGGTGTGCCCGTAGCCCTTGTGATACTCGCAGTAGAGGTCGGCTCCGTGCCCTGACGGTGTTTTAGTCAACGGCTCAAGTCGTCGGAACTCCGGTAGCTTCTTGATGACGGGCAAGATCTCGGACGGGAGTCTGCCGAAGTGGGGGAGATCGCGCGAGCGACAAGATACATCCGATCGGCAGCTCGAATCCAACCGTCTGTCACCACGCGTCGAGTGCTCCTCTCTCTTCGTCTTCTTCGACTCCGGCGCTTTGCTTGAGGACCCTAGCTCGGAGGGGTGGCTTAGCTTGCCTGTCGCGCCGAGAGTGGACTCCAGCCTCACGTACTTCTGCATGCGGGAGAGAAGGTCGGAAAGACTCACTGGCGGCTTCTTTTGATGGATGCCACAAACGGTGCATTGGAGCAGATCCTTGTCAGGATATTGACAGCCGTCCCACAGGTCGGGGTCGATCATTTTCATGACTTCAGCTAGAACCTCTTTGCATAGTCGCGGAAGAGCTCACCTTTCCTTCTGTGCTACGAGCCACTGATCGTCGGTGCAGAGGGAGTGTTGGACAGTGTTGTAGAAGTGGTCCAGGAAGCGTTGTGCAAGGTCGGGGAAACTTTTCACCGACCGTGCAGGCAAGGCCTTGAACCATTGTAATGCCGCGGCGTCAGAGTTGACAGAAGCCTCGCAACTCAATGTGTAAGGCCCTCGAATTTTTGCATTATTTGTATTGCATGTGAATACTTCATGTTTGTGTATGTACGTATGTAAATATCTACGTATGTATTAACTATTTATATTTATATATATGTTGTAGACACCCGATTACGACTAAAGGGTTGAACCACATATCTTGCTGTCTTAGTGAGCCCTAATGGTCCTCACCTTGAGCCCATCGTTTGCCTTGATTTGAGCCCATTAATCCATAAAAATGCCTTGAAATCCCGAAATCTATCCTTTGAAAGAGTCCTAGGAGATTTTAACTCCTATTTATCATGTGGATAGAGGATAATCCAATATTTCGGTTTCCTTGTCGCGACGCACCGTGCGTCGCGACTCTAGTCGCGACGGTTTAGGCTGCCGCGACAGCCCATGCATTATCCATGCACGTGGGCAATACTGTCGCGACCCCCACACCGACGCGTCCTCTAGTCGCGACCCCCGCGATCTGACGCGACAGGACCGAGATCTCTGGCCTCCCTAACCACATCCTATTTATCCTCCCATGCTCTTTGACTTGGTCCAAGAGGTTTATCCCGACCCCTTGAGCACTTTTTCGGCCCTAGGGACTCTCATAGACTCCCCTAAGACTCTATATCCGATTTTTATAGGCTTTACCCCCCATTTATATTTCCACATCCTTTTGAGGGGATAATACCTAATATTCTCACTCTAAGCTCTATATAAGCAAGGCCCCTCCTCTTGAACGAGGGGAGCCTCATGATCACCCCGAAGGGCTGCCGAAATTCCCTCTGAACAAGTCTTAGCCACGCACCCTCATTCTACTCATCTCCCTTCACTTCCCACTCCTCACAACTCACTCATTTCACCATTAGCGGAGCAAGGAACGTGAAGAGGGCGACTTCAGCGATCTCCTGGACCTCTTGGCACATCATCGGAGCTGCATCCACGCCAGGATCGCCTAATGGGGCTAATCATCTTTTCTCTCCTTTTCCCTATTTCTACATGCATTTTTATGTTCTTTTTAAATAGAGCACATCTATCATCCACCCACTTTTCCATACCCCCAAGGGTTTAAAACCACCCAGTGCTCCCCCACCATGTTCTCCATCTCATCTCATCTTTTGGAATAGATGCTACACTTTACAGTTCTAAGGGTCTTTTGTTTGTGTTTTCTTTTGATTGGCAGGCAAGCAAACAAGGTCTACGAGAAGCTCTGGTACTCTAGCCGGCTGGAGGACTAGAAGAAGGTTACTACACAAATCCCCCCGCAATCAGAGAAAGCGACGGCCTTGGGTGACGCGACATAGACGCTCGGTTTTCACTGACGCGACAACGTAGACGCGGCGGCCATGGCGACCGCGACACCAGGTCATCCTCCTGTTCTCTTCCTTTTTCCTAGTTTTAGTTAGCCATCGTCTTTCTATACCTACAGGCAACTTATCTAGGTGGCGATCACATCCATATTTCCATGCCATCATATTTGATATCCATGTCCGTGTCGAGGGGGAGCACATCCCTGTGATTACACCTTTTGGCGATCACGGTGGGACCTTCATTGCCACCCTCGTAGATTTTGATTGATTGCTTGCCATGTTTCCTTGTTGGTCTGTTATAGTGTCTTGTTAGGGTTTTTGGTTCTTCATTCCCTGCGTTTTGTCCGCTCGGTCCTTGTCGCGACCGAGCGAGGTGTCGCGACAGATCGCGTCGCAGAAAGGGGACGCTCATCAGGTTGGTGTTTCCTATTCCCTACGTCCTCTCTGTTCAATGCCCACGCGAGCATGCGTCTTTCCTATAGTGCCTAAATCATGTTTGCTCGCGTTTCTGTCCGATAGCACCATGTTAGGACTCGGATTTTCTGTCTAATTTCATCTGTAAGTTTCCAGTTCCTATCGCGGTCGGCGAAGCGACGCGAAAAGGTCGCGCTGGGACGGGCGACGCGTTAACAGGTTTGCTTTGTGTGTTATTGCTCTCATCCAGATGTCGGTTTCTGTCTGCTTCCTGATTCATGTTGTACCATTATAGTCTCTCTTGATGTTCCTTAGTTGGTAGGTTAGTCTGTTTGAGTTGGTTGTTGATTCAGTGTGTTTTCGGACCTCTGTTCTTATCGCGTCAGCCCGCCCTGTCGCGCGATAGGGCGCGACGTATCTGGCCGTCGCGACTCGGCCGAGAACTGCTATTGTCACCTGTTTTGCTCCTCATCTCCATACTTGCATACATTTAGTCCCTTGCATACGTTGTTCATCCCACTTAGTTAGATCCTCCTTGGTTGAGTGAGCCCTCTCACCTACGAGCACTCGTAGGTTGACTCGGGCCCACCTTCCGAGGGCCTCCGTAAGTCCCCGTGGCCGTACGCACGTTGCGGTTCGCCGGGCTGGTTGTACCTGTTGTATCCATAGATTGAACTATCCCGCGTGAGCATGTACCATCCTTAGTCACACCGGAGTACTTGAGTCTACTCCTATCAGGGACCGCATGACCGAGTGACATCTCTTTAATCAATTCGCTTAAAAGGCGTCAAGTTTGAATCATAAGAAATTTGCGTTGTAAGCATGACAACTTGAGTGCTTTGACCCCCCCTTCTCCCCTGTCCTTCTTGCCGTGATAGAGTTTAGGTCGCCCTCCCCCAACTCAGCTGGAGGGTGTATGCGTCATTGTTAGGGAGATCGGAGTCAGTCCCCTCCAATCCTCGTGCTTTATCATAATCCCCTCTTCGACATGGACCAATTTCGTGTCCTTGCTGACGATGCCCTCCCCCTTGGTCTGCTCGAGGAAGTGGCCCAACCTTCCATGGCCACTCTCCCGGGGCATATCCAACCCCCCTCCATCACTGGGATCCAATCCCGTCCTCCTTCTCCTCCCGGGATGATGACCCCCACTCCCAGTTCAGCCAGCTCCTTCCTCACCTCACTCCGGACCAAGTCCGAGAGTTCATAGCTGCTGCCAGGGAAGCAACCTCTGTCCCCCCGGGGTCAAAACCCAGCCCGACCGGCGGAGTCCTCCGTCCGCGTCGCTTCAGCCCCCCACCTTTCTTCATCTGGGGCAGACCCTACGCCTCTCCGCCCTCGGGCCATTCACTTTTCAGAGCCAAACTACCTCCCCCCACGAGAGGTTCGGCCTCAATCTCCTCCCACTACATATTACACGGCTGAACCAGCTCCGCTCTCTCGCGAGAGGTCTCACTCCTTTGAGCAACCACGCTCCCTTGTCCCAACGCATCAGATCCATTCTCCCCCGATTTCCTGGCGGAATGGACAAGTGTGAAGAAGGAGCTTCATGACCTCCGGAGGCAAATCGATCCTCGAAGGTAGCTGACATTGCCCTCCCATCCTTCCAATACCTCCGGGTGCCTCCCCAGTCCGAACTCCCTGTATATCGTCGGTACTCTGGGTAGGGGACCCCTATGTTCATCTGAAGGACTTCGTCTATGAATCAGCACCACACAAATATGATCGCCATCTCATGGCATATCTGTTCAGGAAATCGCTAGATGGTCCCGCCTTGGAGTGGTTCTATCGTTGCCTCCCGAGGAAGCAGAGGATTTCCGAATTGTCCAAGAAAGTTTCTGCAGCAATTCCAGGATCGGGTGGGACCCGAATACTCTTTTGTGGACCTAGTGGCCGAGAAGATGAAGCCCGAAGAAGATTTCTCCACATATGCTGACCGGTGGCGCTCATTGGCCGCCAAGGTCCGTTGCCCAATGCCTGAGGAGGAGAAGGTGAAGCTGTTAATTTCCAACGCCACACCCACCTACCGAGCTATTCTGGCCATGAACGACATCTCTACCATGCACCAATTGTATAGTCGAGCCCGTTTCATCCAAACACAACTCAAGACTCGCCTATACATTCCATGTTCGAAACCCCCAGGCCCGTTACGCCAAAAGCCGCAAGGCCCAGTCACCGAGGGATCCAGACCAATGAACAAGTAGGTGCTGTCAGCACCCCCAGGTCCAGTAGGTAGATCCCCCTATAACCAACAAGCCCAACAACCTGGAACAACAACAATAGGCAACCACCTCCCCAAGGGCAAAATCCCCCTCAAGACCAGCGCCAATACTCCCAAGTCCCTCCACCACAAATGGCTATGCACCCAGGAAACCCAACGGGCCCAAGAGAACCCATACCCTCCATTGCCTGAGTCTCTCTAGCCGATGTCTTTTGCAGCCCTCATGTCCCTAAACGCTTTAAGACTCCCTCCTGAAAGCGAACTGAATTGGCGGCGGCCGATCAAACAAGTATTGCGTCTATCATCGTCACCCTGGGCACAATGTGTCTGACTGCTTCCAGTTCCGTGACATGATATACGATCTCCATGAGCAAATCAGATTGACTTGGCGAAATGAAAAGGTTGATCCAAACTCTGAGGGACCAGCAAGGCCAAAGACAACAGCAGCAGCAACAGAGGCGACAGCCGCCGCAGCAACAACAACAGCAACAGCAACAGCAGTACCAGCCCTTCCAGCAACAATACCAGCAACACCAGCAACACCAGCAACAGCAACAGCCGCAGCAGCCGGCGAACGACCTGGGCATAGTCCGTAATCCCATGCCACAACACCAACCCGCTCCGAACCCTCACCAATTCCGCGCCCCTCCTCCTCCGCCCGCGCATGTTAACCCCGTTGTCCACCATCCACCACCACCAGCCCAGTGGGTTTTCGATGACGATCATGAGGTAGGCCAACTCCTGACCATTTCTCATGTCACGCCCTTATTCCCGCAACAACATCCGCCATACCCTCTCCCTTTACACCCCATATGCCACCATCACCGCGCCATCCTACTTTCCCCGTCACCTCACCCATCGTCCTCCACCAAACACACCCCCTCCTCCCCTATGCCAGCACCTCTACTAGCCAACCCCGCTATCCTCGACACCACAGCCCTCCCCACTCCACCATAACCTTGCCCTCCGGAGCGGACGAATGTTTCATCGGATGTATCCTAACGCATCCATACCTATGCCAGGTTAGCAAACCACAACCATCAGCACAAGACACAGAGGAATCGATCCTGCGCCCGAACTCAATATGACATCCTAAACACCTCGATCAGACTCCAGCCAAGATCTCCATATTGGAGCTCATTAAGAGATCGCAGACTCACCAATGCCCTCAGGGCCTTTTTAAAAAGAGTCATGGTCAGCGAAGATATGAATCCGGACAATCTACCTTCAGTACTCTCAATAGTGAACAGAGGTCCCACCATTACCTTCTCTGATGGCGAGTTGGCCACCCCCGAAGCCAGGAAAATGCCCCTGTGTGTGACACTTACCATAAACAAGGTGGCAATCGATGCGGCTCTAGTGGACACCGGAGCCTCCATTAATGTATGTCCACTAAGCACTCTTAGAGCCTGCAACATATCAGAACGTCAATTGCAGCCCACGCCTACCACTATTGCTGCATATGACATTCGCGGCGCGCCTGCCACGGTCATCACTCTGCAAGCTGAATTAGGCCCTCTCATCATGTCTGTGGAATTTATGTGCTAAACATTGATCACACCTACAAGCCATTCGGGCGCCCGTGGATTGAATCATTAGGGGCAGTACCTTCTACAGCGCATCAGTGCCTGAAGTTTCCTTTCCAAGGAAGGATAGTCAAGGTCAAGAGTGTAACCTCAACACATACGGTCGAAGCCGTTGAGAGAGTGCTACCATCAGTATGGCCTTCCAATAAGCCCATAATCTCGGTGCTCGACGTCAACTACGCTTGGGCCTACACTTTCTCTTCAAATCGTCCAATTAAGTCTCCTCCTGTGATGGCAGCCAGGAAAGATGTGAGCCAGAAAACAAAGGGGTGGGACATTATGTTCAGACTAGGTTATCAATCAGGAAGAGGCCTAGGTGCTCATCTCCAAGGGCGGACCAAGACTGTGGCCCCCGCCAGAAGTTCACCAAGCGTGGCCTTGGATATTCAGAAGGGCTGCACTTTACCCTCTCACAGTCGGATCATAGTCCACTCACTTGGTCACTATATGAGCACTTCATCAAGGGACCCATCCAGCCCGGGTACAACACCACAACTGAAGCAGCAAGGTCAGCTTATCAAGTCTTGGAAGAGCAGCGGCCCAGCAAGAAGAAAAGGCTGAAGAGGAAACTGAAAACCCGGACCAAGACGATGTCATCTCGTCAGTCAGTGTACTATTTGAAGAATCAGAGGCTGGGGCAGAACAGTCGGAATCAGAAGAGCCCATCTCAGCAGTAAATCGGCTCTTCGCTGAAGAAGATGTGCTACAAATAACAGGTCTGTCAACTGCTATAACCACCGCCAGGCGACAGTTGCCCGGATTTGGTGAGGAAAATCAGTCAGATCGTTTACCCCCACTCATACAGGAGTCCTGGCCAGGGCTCTCCCGGCCTCCTACTTATTTTGTTTCATCCTTGCTCAATCTCAATGTTAGTTCCATTTCTTGGCCTCCTCCCTTCATTGTACAAATCTCTCCTTCCGCCATCGAGGCATTCATCCGTCCTTCACCTCCGTTTCGTCATTTTCTTCATGGTTCGGTCCTGTCTTTTACTAAAACCATTTAGCTTCATGTAATTCCTTTCTATTTAAAACAAAAACCAAAAAACAAAACAAAAAACAAAACAAAAAAAAAAGAAGAAAATCATCAAAACCAAAAACAAAAAATTTGTAGAAAATTCAAAATCCCCGTCACTCCCTCTCTCCTGCTTCCGACGGCGATCCCCGTCACTCCCTCTCTCTTGCTTCCGACGGCGATCCCCGTCACTCCCTCTCTCCTGCTTCCGACGGCGATCCCCGTCACTCCTCTCTTCTCCTTCCGACGGCGATCCCCGTCACTCCCTCGCGCTTCTGTTTCCGACGGCAATCCCCGTCACCCCCTCCTGTCCTTGTTTCCGACGGCGATCCCCGTCATCTCCTTCTTGCTTCTACTCTTGACGGCGATCCCCGTCACACCCACTCCTCGACGACCATCGCCATCCCTCTGTCACTCTGTTTCGGACCTTCGCCTGACAGTCAGACATGACCACTTCGGGCGATTCGGGTGAGGGCCTTCTGCTCCCCTATACCCCGCTGCTGCTGGCGCCCTGAGCTCGGGTGGCCCGCTTCCTCCTCCAGCCCCACCGGAGGATCTTCGCGGCCCTGCCGCACCTGTCATTTTCCCTTCCAATAAATCTCTGGACGCTTCTCCAGAGCCTCCTGTAAATATCAAGTCTAGCTCCAGTTCAGGGGTAGCTTCTAGTGAGTCCCCGTCCCCGTCTAGGAAGAAGAGGGGTGGTAATGTACCCCGTAGATATCTCTTGGATTTAGTCCATAGATGTGGCGCTCTTTTAGCTGTCAAAGAATTCGTCAAGGAAGCGGTAATTCTGAACTTAGAGGAGGTATCGACAGAGGAAGGGCTAGACGATGGCTTTGGAATATATGAAATCATAGCCGAAGAAGATCCATCAGATGAAAATGGTGTTGAGATAGAGGACGCTGCTGAGGCGTATGCTAGCGGTATGAGGAAATTCGATGAACCTACCTCAGCAGTCGACGAACCCACTAAAGAGGTAAATGTGGGAACGCAAGAGGACCCCAGGCTCTTGACCATAGCATCTGGTCTCCCTCCCGAGGAAGAAGAAGTGCTCATAGAGGTGTTGAGGGAGTTCAAGGATCTTTCGCCTGGTCCTATGATGACATGCCTGGCATTGACCCCGATTTGGTGGAGCATAGGTTGATTTTGAAGCCAGGGGCAATTGCCGTCAAACAGAAGTTAAGGAGGTTCCTCCCCCACATCGCTTTAAAATGAAAGAGGAAATTGATAAGCTACACCAAGCCAAATTCATCCGTGTGGTCCTCTATCCTTTGTGGGTGGCGAATATCGTCCCGGTGATGAAGAAAGACGGAAGGGTGCGCATCTGCATAGATTTCCGGATTTGAATAAGGCGTGTCCTAAAGATGATTTCCCGCTACCTCATTTGGACGTTTTGATCGATAATACAGCAGGTTCGAACTCTATCATTTATGGATGGGTATTCCGGCTATAATCAAATTCGTCTAGCCCCGAGGATCAAGAAAGACCTCCTTCACCACCCCAGGGGAACGTATTGCTATGTGGTCATGCCGTTTGGATTGAAGAATGCCGGCGCCACTTACCAAAGAGCAATGCTAGCTATCTTCCACGACATGATACATATGATGTTGAGGTTTACGTGGATGATATCGTGGTGAAGTCGAGAACTCGAAGGGAGCATTCCTCCGTGCTTGCCAAGGTCTTCCGTCGCGCACAAGAATATCAATTAAGATGAACCTAAGAAGTGCGTGTTTGGGGTCTCCTCGGGAAATTATTAGGATTCATAGTTAGTAAGCGGGGGATTCAAATAGATCCACACAAGGCCAAGGCGATCAATGAGATGCCTCCTCCTAAGAACATATCTGAGCTTCGAGGTTTGATCGTCGACTGCAGTTCATAAGGAGATTCATATCTCAGCACTCCCAAAGATGTCGTCCTTCTATGAGCTATTGAGAGGAGGAGTAAGTTTTGAATGGAATGATAAATGCCAAGAGGCCTTCAATGAGCTCAAGAGTTACCTTATGAATCCGCCCGTGCTTCAGGCGCCTGTCCCTGGGAGACCCCTAATCCTATATCTGTCGACAATTGAGGACTCCCTAGGAGCTGTCCTTGCCCAACATGATGAATCTGGTAAAGAAAGGGCAGTCTACTACCTATCTAGGCTCTTCAATCCTTCCGAGCTCAAACTCACCACAATGGAGAAAACCTGCGCAGCGCTAGTTTGGGTAGTGCAGAAATTGAAGCACTACTTCCTAGCTCATAAGGTGAATTTGATTTCTAGAATGGATCCTATTAGGTATCTCCTGGAAAAGCCAGTCCTCGCCGACAGATTGGCTCGCTGGCAAAGTTTCCTCTCTCAATTCGATATCTCCTTTATTGTTCAGAAAGCCATAAAAGGGTATGCCATTGCTGAGCACCTTGCTCACCTTCCTCTCCCTCATAGTGATACGGTCCAAGAGGATTTCCCGATGAAACCTATCGCTCGTTTCTCACGATCCCTTCTGGTCACTCCATTTCGATGGAGCTCTCAATTCTAGGGGACGGGGCATAGGTGCAGTCTTGCTCACCCCAGAAGGATCACCATTCCTTTAGCTTACCAACTCCAGTTCTGTGCCACCAACAACATCTCCGAGTATGAGCTCTCCTAGCCGTCTTAAGCTTGCCTACCTTTTAGGTGCCCGGCACCTTAAGATCATAGGAGACTCTCAGCTCGTTCTCTCCGGCAAGTCCTCTCTACCTATCGCACTCGTGACCCCAAGCTCAAGCCATATCAAGATCTGGTCACGCTCCTCGCAAACAATCCGCCAACTCATCTACATTCATACTCCTCGCTCTCAGAACATCCTGGCCGATGCTCTGGCTTATTAGCCTCGTCTCTCTCCTTCCCTCTCAGCCGTAGCACTGAGACTATCACCGTTCAAGATTAGAAGCTCCCTCAACTCAGGATCCCTTGGTTCTCAAACCTTAGGAGCTCCCTAGTTTGAAGGCGAAAAGAAGAAGCGAAGGAGCTGTTGCTTATTGAATTAGGGAGTTGATGAAGAAGAGAGCCCGTGGTACCATGAGATCGAGCGTTTGCAAAGACGGTACCTTCCCAAAGAAGCTGAAGCAGAAGATAGGCGAGCTATCCGTAGAGCGGCATTGAAATACCCTCGTGGGGAAGTCCTTTACAGACGCGCTCTAATGGAATGCTCCTCAGATGCGTGACAGATGAAGAGGCTTGCAAATAGTGGAAGGATCTCACTCCGGTGAATGCGGAGGGCATGTGAATGGTCAGATGTTAGCCAAAAAGATCCTTAGGCAGGGCTACTACTGGCCACCTTAGAAGAAGACTGTGCCACCTACGTCCGTAGGTGTGTCAGATGCCAAGTCCACGCCGATAAAATTCATGCTCCGTCTTCCTCTTTACATCCACTATCTTCTCCTTGGCCTTTCTCCATGTGGGCTTTTGATATCATTGGGCCCCTTGGTGACCCTAATGCTCAGATAAAACAAAAATCTTTCATCCTTACTGCTACTGAATATTTCACCAATGGGCCGAGGCGGAAGCATTTGCAGAAATCAAAGGCTCGACCGTATGCAGATTCATCATGAAGAACATCATTGCACGGTTTGGAGTACCTGGCAGCATCATCACCGACAATGGACCCCAGTTCATATCACAAGACCTCCAAGACCTTTGTAAGAAGTTCAATATTTCTTTGCATCATTCGTCTCCTATTATCCGCAGGGCAACGGTCAGGCCGAAGCCACAATAAAAAACCTCTTGAAAATTTAAAGAAAACTTGTGAGTCTAATAATTCGCTGATTGGCCGGAAAAGCTAATCGAGGCTCTGTGGGCCTATCGCACCTCCATCCGCACACCTACGGGGCAAACCCCTTTCTCACTCACGTATGGAATGGAAGCGGTATGTCCACACGAAATCCTCATCCCTTCGCTAAGAATTCAGTTGGATAAAGAACTTAATCCTGATGAACATCGGGAGGCGTTACTTACACAACTAGAGCTCTTAGACGAACGGCATCTAGCTGCAGCCGATCACGTGCTTTCGTATCAAATAACTCTCAAGATCTTTTCAAAAGAAAGTAATTGAGCGTAATTTCAAGAAGGAGACATGGTGTTGAAGCGAATTTTCATAAAACCTGGAGGTCCAAGGTCAAAATTGTCTGCAAACTGGGAAGGGCCGTACGTCATCAAAGAAGTGTACCCGGGAAATGCGTATAGGTTAGTTAATGCCGATGGTGATGAACTCTCTCATCCATGGAATGGGTTATATCTTAAAAGATTCTACCCCTGATCGAAAATCTTTGGACAACAACACCGATTAATAAGTAGCCATTTGCCGAATATCTCGCTCCTTCTCATAATGGTGAAGTAATATTTATGTGCAATCACATACTCAACATGGTAAACCTAGGGTCATTGTTCCCCCATATGCAGTGTTCTCACTTAGCCCTTGCTCAGAGAAACGAAAGGTCAATTCTCTCCCTATTCGGACAAGGTCTAGGGGCAAAGGGAAAGCTAGCCTGTAAAGCTGCAACGATATGAACCATGTGTTTGAAATCTCAAAAAGGGACTGGCAGTCCAAAGAAAAGCATATAGCGCAAAAATGAAGCGACAAAATGGCAAAGAGAAAGGGGCATGTTAAAGAGTGGCAGTACAGTTCCCCGCGGACGCCTTTGAGCCCGGTCGCACGCATGCCCCGGACAAAAGAAAAATGTGTGGCCCTAAAGTCCCTGGACAACAGATGAATAGCACATGTAACTCATTCATTGCAAGTCTTACAAGTAAGCTGCCCCAACCCCAAGATTAAGTCTTATCTCATTTATATTCTTCCTACCTCCCTAAAATGGCCGAGAATCCATGTGCTTGGTCTGTGTTGGAACATTGATTGTCACAGGGACAAGAAAACTTGGCAAACCTAATATGAATATACGTTGCACATGAATCTTACTCGCCAAAGTGACGTAGAAGTGAGGCTCGCGGTCAATTACTCAACATTAAGAGGTGTTGTTATCAAAAGACCCCCTAAATCCAAAAAAATCAAAAGATCCCCAAAATTCAAAAATCAAAAGATCCTCAAAATAAAAAAAAATATATCAAAGATCCCCAAAATCCAAAAAAATCAAGATCCCCAAAATCTAAAAAAAATCAAAAGATCCCCAAAATCCAAAAAAATCAAAAGATCCCCAAAATCCAAAAAAATCAAAAGATCCTCAAATCTCAAAAATTATATATAGTTTTTTGCCGCGTATGTATTCCTTTTCTTTAGCATGCATTATTTTCATGGTCTTTTCGCCTATTTAATAAGGCTCGGCCCCTTGACAAATTGCGGAGTTGGCTCTTATCATGTTCTGTGCAAGGGGCCGAACCTAAGAACAGATTTAACTTGTTCTTCTAAGTGTGTGCAGGAACAGGAATTTTAAGAGCAGAATGTGACGTCGCGCTTAGATCTCTCTCTCGCTTGTTAGAATCTCGCCTCTCACTCATGTCAATCACAAACCACTCAGTCATCTTAAACATTGACACAAAAATAAAACTGCACTAAGGTAGGAACAAGATGTACATCGATAAAAAGGGGAGGTGGCTCACAAAACTCCTCACTAACTGCCACCACTCTCCCCGGATCCCTCCGTCCTATCTGGAGGTGGCAACATCTCGCCACCCCCTCCGCCCTCATGAGCGCTACCCTCGCCCTGCCGGCGCCTCTCCTCCTCCTCGTTCCTCCGCCTACTGGAGGAACCTGCTAGGTACTGCCCAACAGAGGCACCTGTCGCCCTGCTGACGCTCACGCCGCTCCGGCTCCGGCTGCGTGAACGGCCGATGTCCGTCACGATCTGCTGAAGGCTCCGCGCCAGTGTCTGCTGCGCTAGCAACTCTGCACGCAGCCGGGTAACCTCCTCCTGATCTCCGGATGGCCTCTGCACCCGCAGCATCGCCAACTCCCGGGTCATCTCCGCCACCCGTGCCTCGGCTGCCTCCGCCCGGGCACGCTGCTGGTCTCTCTCGCTTTGCAGCGTCATGGCATGCTCGTGGGTCACCTCCAAGTCTCTCTCCTGCACAACAAGCATTCATTCAACATCATTTGGAAATAATCCACTCAAAGCCTCAAACTGAACTTACCCGCTCCTCCAGGTGCCTTCGAGCCTCCTCGGCTCTCAGCACTGCCCCGGCCAGTCGAGCCTCCATGAGTGACGGAGACCCCCCTGCGCTCCGCGAGGAAGAAGCACCGCCTGCTCCGACACCCCGCACCCTCTCTAGCTCACTCCGCTGCACGCACAAGGCACGTCAATTTCAAAATCTTGCTTAAATTAAAAGGAACTGAAAGGTGAACACAGTACTTACCAGCTCTGCCACCTGCCTCTGGGCTGCCTCCCGATCCTGCACCGCCGACTGGAGCAAGGCTCGTAGCGATGCTATCTCACCGGTCACGTCCACCTGCACGAAATTGCCGAATCATCAGTTTTAACCATTAAATCCCAAATTCCTAAAGCTATGGTTTAGAAGGTCTACCTGGTGTCGGGCGCTCTTGTACACCTTTCCCCCGTACTTCAAGGCATATGCCTGGAGGTAGGCGTCATCGGTAGTCGCGTCCGATCTCACCCCCTTGCCTTTCCGCTCCCAGCTCTCTATCTGCTCGCGAGCCCGCTCCCTCCAGTCAGTTGTGTCGTGAAGCCCCCGGAAGCTCCGGCCCGGCTGACGGAACCGGTCCAGAACAGGGAACTCCACGACACTCTGTCTGAGGCCCAGGGAGCGCTGGGTCAGAAACAGGTTCAGAGGTAGCACCAGGTTGAGTGCATGCAACCACACCGACCTACCGAAGTAGGGGCGGGCCTGCACCAACCAGGGCTGTCCCTCGTCACCCTCCCCCAGGTATGGCTGCCAAACCACCTGCAAAGAGAAATAATCAGTCATTTCAAATAAACAATTCCAAAAAGGGGAGAGATTAAGGGTACTTACATCCAGGTAAGGGTGGCTGTCAAGTGCCTCCTGCAGGTGCTCCAGCTGGTCGGCTAGGTGGCGAGTGTCCCGGCGAGAGTCCCAACGGCGTGCAATGGGCACGAGGCCCGGCCGTGTGAGCTCCCCTCTCCTCAGGGCTGGGAGGTGTAGATAGGCCCATACCTGCAAAATAAAGGCGAATTAATTGACAGTTTAAGCAAAATTGAAGTCTGAATCTAAGAGAGTTAGGAGAGAGTGTACCTGAAGGAAGGGGTAGAAACCACTCGTGGACGTCTGCCGCTCGGAGGCGCTCAAGCCGTCGAACTGGTGCGCTAAGAAGGCTGCCCCCCAAGCATACCCCCCTACCTCACCTAGATCCTCCAGCAAGGGCAGGAAGCGGCAATGGACTGCGTCGCCTCTCGTGGCAAACAAGAGTCTACCAAGGAAGAGGACGAGGAAGCGGCGCAAGTCCATGTCCGCCTGCGGCCCGGCTCACTCGCTAACTCCCTCCTACTGACTCTAGCCAAACGCTCCAGTACTCGTCCTCAGTCTCCCCTGCGTTCTTCCCTGCCTCAAATAGACCTAGACTCTCCTGCAAGGCTACTCTAGGCACTAGGAAGACCTACGCTCCACGGGAAGGCCTAAGAGCCGCGCGGCTAGGTCACGGTAGCAAGGGTAGGTATACCCGCTCACTGCTCGCCCATACACTCTGAGCCCCGTGATCCGGCTCACATCCTCTAGGCTGGGGATCATATGCCCCCAAGGGAACGCGAAGGCACTCGCCTCCGTGTCCCACCTGCTACGCAGGGCCTGGGTGAGGGCCGGGTCCACCCTCATTCTCTCAATTCGGAAGACCTGCCCAAACCCCATCTCGTCTACCCTCTCTCGCTGAAAAGGGGGGAGGGCCAGGAAGGCAGCCAGCACCAGTGTCCATGACACTCGAGCCCTCATCTCACCCTGCAAAGATTCATTCAAGTTCAGATTCAATGTTCAGTTCTGTGTTCGGACAGAGTCGCGACGGCTTTTGCAGCCGCGACCCTGTCGCGACTGCGCGGGCCGCCGCGACCTTATCGCGTCGCCTTCATAGGTCGCGATAAGGTCGCGACCGCCCTAAACGTCGCGACACTGTCGCGACGCTCCGCCCCGCCGCGACACCATATCGCGACGGGTCGGGCTGACGCGTCTCCAGATTCAAATCGGCCGGAGCCTTCTTTGTTTGATCCGTGTTTTCATGGGCTTCTCGCCCTACATACACCCTCCAAGGGGCTCCATGACTATCTCTATTGTCATCATTCAAGGTTTAAGGCTAAGGGTACTTACCGATTTCATTGCTTTGGCCCGCTTCTTCCTCTCCTCCTCCATGCTCATGGCCGGAGTCATCTCCTCGTCCTTTTCCTCTCCCACGGCGGCCTCAGGCATCTCCTCCTCGGCCGAGGGCCTTTCCACCCGTCGCCGTGAGTACCGTCGCTCCACCGAGCGCTTCCTCCGCGATGAACCCTCGCCACTCTCATTTCCACCGTCCATCGTGATGTGGGTTGCTTAGATTCGGTTTCGGGCTAGCAAGGAAGTCGGGATGCAAGGGGTCAAAGGTTCGGTGATTCCGAGGTTTGAAGGTTTTGAAAACCGGAAAGAAGAGGGAAGGGGGGCCGTTTGCTTTTAAACACCGATCGGTTCTTGACGCGACGCAGCGAGTCGTCGCGTTCCTGTCGCGTCAATCAGGAACGTCGCGACATAGTCGCGACGCACCGCGTGGCCGCGACATGCACGCGACACTCCTGATCGTCGCGTCATCAACAGAGCGCTCTCATTGCACAAAAATCCATTCTTATTCATTCATATTCTAAATCATTACATTCCCTAATCCTTTCTAAAACAACTCAACAATGCTTTTAAGTACTCTCCTAATTACCATCTGGCCTACAAGTCAAATCAAATAAATCAAGCATCTCCTCCTGCGGGTTGAAGCGCCTTCAAAGCTTCGACATACTCTTCAACTGTGTCATCATCTTCTTCCACCTCTGCTAGGATCACGCTCATAGCACATCCTTCCCAATGGACGACCGCGCTGCGTATGTCTCGCTCGTCCTGCGCGTCACCCCTCTTCCTCTCTTGGATAGGCGGGAAGTGTGAGAGGAGTGGAACCACTGTCCGAGCCGCGCCACACTGGAAGTAGCACCGGTCCGGATTGTAAGAAACAAGCGCTTCGTTGCCCAGCAACCTCAAGGCAAGTCCGGTGCGCTGAGGAAGATGGATCATCTTGCCGTGCATGAATCGGGGGCGAGCGTCGAAGTCCGCCACGGTCATATATCGGAGGTATCCGCGCCACGCCTGGATTCCCTTAATTGTGCCGTCTTGCACCAAGTCCGCGTGCTCATATGGAGTGGCCCCGCCTACGTATGCCAGTGGATGATTCAGCATCGTCTTGCACTCTGCAGTCAAGCTCTCCTCCGCCCGAAACTGGATGTGCATCCCCATCCATAGTTCAAGAGCAATCACCTCCGTAGAAAGCCCCTCCGAGTGCTGCAGAAGATAGACCGGTGTATAGATAGCTCAAAACTGCTTGGCCAATAGTCAAACCTTCTGAGATCGAGTCGATGATGCTCAAATTGGCGAAGGAGATGTCCCGTCTTCAGCTGGGAAAAGTATGATCCCGCAGATGCAGATGGCCGCCGCCTTGGCAATGGCGCCGTATCTCCCGGTCTTCCGCTTGCATTGAGAGACGACCCACTGCGCGATGGGGAGTAAGTGGATGTGCATGCCACTCGTCATGGAGCGTAGGTCATTCTTTGTAGAGGTCAGCTTGGCTAGAATACTCCACGAGTTGATTTCCTCCACAGTATATGATAATTTCATCTCCTCACCCCGATAGTAGCGCGGGAGGCCGAGCATAACCTCCAATTCTTCTAAGAGCACGGTGGCTTCAAAGTCGGGAAGACGAAGGAATGCGTCTGAGTGTGCCACAGCTCGACAAGCGCAGTGATGCTATCCCACATATGGACGAGCTTGTTGTATTTTTTGGCAAGTACTAACACGTAGACAATCCCCATTCTTTTAGAGGGAGATTGAGGCAGGCGGCAGCATGTCAAGCATCGGCGGCAGCCAGGGTAACTTAGAGAATCGCCTATTACCAGGGAGGATCTGAGGAAGAAGGAGGAAGAGATGAGGAGAGAAGAAAACAGAGCAAAAAAAAAAAAAACACAGAATAGAAAACAGGGGAATGCAGAAAAGTGCAGAACTCAGAGAGAAGAGCCCTTACTTGAAGATCCGGGCGGGAGTAGATGTGTCTTGGAATCGCTGAGAGATGCTGGAGATCGGCATAGGACACCTAGCTACCTTCGGGCCGGAGTAGGGAGAATAGCTTCTGCAAATTCTGAAAGCTCCTCTTCATGGCTGCAGAGCTGAAAGAGGATGAAGAACTGGAAGATAGTGGTTGCCAGGAGTCTAGCTGCGGGATTAGCAGTCCAAACTCTCTATTTATAGAGTCCTAAGGGTTGGAAACCCCCTCTAATCCCGAGACTAGGAGTTAGGATAAGTCTAGGAAAGGTTTAGGAGTCCTAATGCTAGTCTAGATGTCTTAGGATAAGTCCAAGTCCCGTTTTTCTGCGCTTTTAGGACTCTGTCCGAGTCGCGACGCCGCGATCCGACGCTACTATGTCGCGACGAAGCGCTGCGACGCGATAAGGTCGCGGTCGACAGGTGCGTCGCGTTTATATCCGAATGCTTATTTTTTCTGCTGGTGCTTTGTATGTGTGTTTCTTTGATTAGGTCCATTTAAATTCATCTGTCATCTTATGATTACCATGCTTATTTTTCTCATGGATGATTCAAAAGTCAGGAAATGTCGTCACAGGTAAGTCAGGTATTGTATCTCTACCCCTACTCCAGCATTACTATATGGTATCTCTACTTATTATATCATTTCAAGGACCAGCTGGTTCTCAATGTGCTCTGGGATTTGAGTTCCCCTTTACCAAAAACTATGATGATCTAGGTGCGCGTTGTTAACTATTGGGTAGGCCGTTGAGTTAGTTAGATTGGGGACGATGGGTTCAGGCCTGCACCGCGGTTGCAGGTAGTCTCTTGACTCTTTCTTATCCAGCTTAACAATATTATCCTTGATATATTTTATATTTTCTCACTTTCTTGCATTTGTTTTGATGATTTCTTTACTTTAGCCCAGCATGCATCATGTAGGACTTTGAGCTTTCCCTGACTCATTCCAGACCATTGATGAGCTCTTGTTGAATGCCCAATCTTTCTTCATGTTTCAATGCAAGAAAATCAATTCTACTCCGAATCGGAAGGTCTGCCTCCGAGCAAGTTGTTCCCGTCAGATTGACAAGAATTTCCCTGTCTGGATTCCTTATCCAAACTTTCCTTTTCCTTTGATCCGTTTTAGTTGCGAACTGCTCCCAGACAGAGTCATGAGTTACCCCTGCCTGGCACGCACGTGTCCCTTCCAAAACGAAACCTGCAGGCCAATCGGCTAGGGTACCTCTCATCGAGAGGTTGATCATCCTCTTCTTTCTTCTTCTCGTCCAGACTTGTGCTCTTCTTTGCATTCTACTCAAACAACTGACTCGGGGCTTTCACGAGGATTCCAATTGCCCATTGGTTAACATCAGGTGTCTCTTTACCTTGGCTTCCACTTTTCAGTCCGCTTCGCGTCATCGCTATTCCACCGTCACTTCGTGACACCTCCACGCCACTTCCGCTTCGCTCCCCTGCAAAGTGGAAGCCAAGGAGGGGCAATCTGTAGACACCCGATTACGACTAAAGGGTTGAACCACATATCTTGCTGTCTTAGTGAGCCCCTAATTGGTCACTCACCTTGAGCCCATCGTTTGCCTTGATTTGAGCCCATTAATCCATTAAAAATGCCTTGAAATCCCGAAATCTATCCTTTGAAAGAGTCCTTAGGAGATTTAACTCCTATTTATCATGTGGATAGAGAGGATAATCCAAAATAATTCGGTTTCCTTGTCGCGACGCACCGTGGCGTCGCGACTCTAGTCGCGACGGGTTAGGCTGCCGCGACAGCCCATGCATTATCCATGCACGTGGGCAATACTGTCGCGACCCCCCGCACCAACGCGTCTCTAGTCGCGACCCCGCGATCTGACGCGACAAGGACCGAGATCTCTGGCCTCCCTAACCACATCCTATTTATCCTCCCATGCTCTTTGACTTGGTCCAAGAGGTTTATCCCGACCCCTTGAGCACTTTTTCGGCCCTAGGGACTCTCATAGACTCCCCTAAGGACTCTATATCCGATTTTTATAGAGCTTTACCCCCCATTTATAATTTCCACATCCTTTTGAGGGGATAATACCTAATATTCTCACTCTAAGCTCTATATAAGCAAGGCCCCTCCTCTTGAACGAGGGGAGCCTCATGATCACCCCGAAGGGCTGCCGAAATTCCCTCTGAACAAGTCTTAGCCACGCAGCCACTCATTCTACTCATCTCCCTTCACTTCCCACTCCTCACAACTCACTCATTTCACCATTAGCGGAGCAAGGAACGTGAAGAGGGCGACTTCAGCGATCTCCTGGACCTCTTGGCACATCATCGGAGCTGCATCCACGCCAGGAAGTCGCCCTAATGGGGCTAATCATCTTTTCTCTCCCTTTTCCCTATTTCTACATGCATTTTTATGTTCTTTTTAAATAGAGCACATCTATCATCCACCCACGTTTTCCCATACCCACAAGGGGTTTAAAACCACCCCAGGTGCGTCCCCACCATGATTCTCCATCTCATCTCATCTTTTGGAATAGATGCTACACTTTACATGTTCTAATAGGGTCTTTTGTTTGTGTTTTCTTTTGATTGGCAGGCAAGCAAACAAGGTCTACGAGAAGCTCTGGTACTCTAGCCGGCTGGAGGACTAGAAGAAGGTTACTACGACAAATCTCCCGCAATCAGAGAACGCGACGGCCTTGGGTGACGCGACATAGACGCGTCGGTTTCCACTGACGCGACAACGTAGACGCGGCGGCCATGGCGACCGCGACACCAGGTCATCCTCCTGTTCTCTTCCTTTTTCCTAGTTTAAGTTAGCCATCGTCTTTCTATACCTACAGGCAACCTTATCTAGGTGGCGATCACATCCATATTTCCATGCCATCATATTTGATATCCATGTCCGTGTCGAGGGGGAGCACATCCCTGTGATTACAATATGCATGTGTATAAGTTAGTTATAAATAATGTATGAATGGTATGATGGTAGCATGTATGTGATAGTATACATAATGTGCGTATATATGTATAAGTTGTGCATGGTTTCTGCATGTTTTGGAGTTCTGGCCGAAGGCCAGATTGGCATCAATATCAATGGACGTTTGAGTGGTGTAGGCATCAACCCTATGGACGCCAATACTAAATCCAGCGTTCAGCGATGTGGACGTCAATATCACTGACCTACATGCGTTGCATAGCCGGATTTCCGGGAGCAAGCTTGCTCACCCACTGGGGAGCTGTCCCCAACAGTCTGAAAGCCCTCTTGTCAAACCTGCGTGAAAGGAGAGCTTCCTCTCCTATTTACAAAGCCTTTTCTGCAACCTTCAGCCCTCTCTTGGCTCTCTTTGCAAGAGGAGAAGAAGGAGAAGAAGAAACCCTAGAAAATCTGTGAGAAAACCCCCACCTTTGCAAGCTTGGATCCGACCTTCTGAAGTTGTTCCTGGCCATCCACCACGACAAGGAGCTAGCTGAAGTGAGGGAGGAGGCTTCCCCGACCTCATCTTGGAGGCATCTCGTCCTAGAACCCGGGGAGAGCAACTGTGGAGCTTCTTGGGACTGCCCAAGGAGAGCTTCTCCGACCATTTAGATCCCTTTGGAGTTTTTGCAAGAGGCAAGTAACCTACCCCTATCGTCCATGTAGATGTCTAGTAGGGTTTTGTGATTTTTACATATTTTTCCTCGTGTCCTGGATCCCCCATTCTTCTTGACTTGGAGTTCGATCTGTGTTTCTACACAGACAGGAACTTGGCGTCAATGCCCTTGACACCGAGATCCCTAGTGTGCGTCCAGCGATCTGGCCGTCCACTCCTGGAACGGCCAGAGACCACCGTTAAGTTCTCCAGGACAGAACAGTGAGCTGTTCTTCCTGATGTTGATTAATTTCGATGTGTTTCTATGAAGTATATTGTAAACCTATTATGATATGTAATATGGATGTCTGAATGTGTGGTGAGATCTTTGTAATTTCTGTGATTTGGCATAAATGGTTTTATTGCGGAGAATGTATGCATGATGAGACCTAGACCATGTTTGTTACCGTTTGTGCAATTCATGTGGAATTGAATGCCCTAAATTTTGCTAAACCAAGAATGGGGGGAATCAGTCCATGCTCTAAATTTTTGGAATTTTCTCCATGTTCCTCTAATTTATTGAATTTTCTGAAATGGAATTAGAAAAACATGTGTAGGGTTGTAAAATCTCCAGTAAATAGTGTACTATGAAATAAATTCGGGAAAATCCTGTGATATTGTGTATATTGAGTTCAGGGTTATGACCTGTTAAAACTGAAATTTTATGTTATACATCATGATAAATTAAATTTTAATAATGCGGGAATTATGATTAAATTTTTTCAATTGCATTTTGGATCAGAAAAATGTGAAAATTTTCATGTGGGGTCCTAAACCCGAAATTAGCATGTGGTTAAATTCTTAGGTCATTTGGACAACTATACCATGCAATATGAATTTTCCATGCAAAATAGGTAATTAATGCATGCCTTGGTGAAATGATTTAATTTTTGTGTAACCCAACCTGATTGTGAAGCTTCCTGAATGTTAATTACTGTCATCTGTAGTGGCATGATTAGGAAAACAGAGTCATGTTGGGAGTGAAAGAATAAATGAGATACGAGCGTCATGTGTAAAGAGTGTGTAAAAACCGATGTGTAATGTGTAAACCTGTGCCAAGTGTGATACTGCTTCCATAGAGGGCTGTGGAACCGTACCATGGAAAAGTCCATGGGAAGGTTCAATGTGTTGTGATCCTAAGGGCATTAGGATGAATCCTGGAGGTGGACAAGTACCACTGGTTAGGGTGGAGACTTGTTCTCCCGGTCTGCGCAGTCCAGAGTCGTCACTGTATGCCTAGGTGACGTCTATGGTATGTGATGTGATGTGTCCTTCTTATGGTAGTTTGGACTATGTGTCACGGCACTAAAGTGTAAAATGTGAATGTGATTGTGATCATGTGCAAATTGTGTAGTGTGAACAATGTGTAAATGTGAATGTGTAAATGTGCAATGTGTAAAAAGTGAAGTATGTGAATTAGAAATTGTGTGTAAAAATGTGAAACCAAAATGTGAGGATGTGAAATTGAAATCCATGATATGATGATCTGAAATCATGTTAGAACAGCAACATAAATGTGGTTATGATTTTGTGCTATATGTGTACAATGCGTAGAACCCATGCTAGGGATAATCCTTACTTATGTGTAACCCATTCCATGTGTGTATGCCCTCACGTTGTGGTTTGAATGAGAACATAGATTTCATGTGTTAGATTATAAAGTGTTAAACCACATCAAAACAGCAAGCTTAAGCATGTGAAATGGTATGTGCATGTATACGAATGAGTAGTAACCATGTTAGCAATGTTTTCTTTCATGTATGTAAGCTAGTCATGCTAGATTGCTCTCGTGTTTTAGTTAATTGAAGTAGAACTTTCATGTGTAGGAATGAGTAGAGAGCATGTGATAGGAGATTTGATTTAGAAAATCTGAAAGCATGAATCATGTGGTTAAGTAGAATCACCATGATAGGTTGTTAATTTCAATCACAAGCATGCTACATTATTAGTCTTGTAAATGTGTATGTAAAACTGCTATGACATGTACATATATGGTATTGTAGAGTTATTTGATGAGTCTTTTAGACTCATTACTTGCTTCGGCGTACAGGTGTAGTAGGTGACACACCTTTGGAGGAGAGCGTGGAAAGCGACTCGAGCGCGGGGGAGTAGCTAGTGGTGGAGCTAGTGTGACATTTTGGCATTTTGATGTATGTAATTTAAATATTGTATTAGCACTATCATGGAAAGAAATGAAGTGTGGACAATTATGTATTGATTTCAGCAATTTATTATGTGGACTTTAGTTCTTTAAATGTTATCGAATCATGTATGTTAAATGTGGATGATGAATGAAATGAAGACAGTGGTTCTTTTACTTCCGCTACTCTGTTCTTATATTCACTTGTATCTCAGCTGAATGTTATCGTTGGGTAAATGTCCCACTGTGATGACGCTCGCTATACCGACGTGGGTTGGTATAACCGTACCGGTATAATGAGGGTCGCCACAGAGATGGTATCAGAGCAATCGGTTGAGATTGCACATGAATATACATAAGTCATCATCCCCATTACATGCTAGTCTACATAGGAATGTCCACATGTGTAGAATTGATTAATAATGAATGAAAAGTAGATAAGAAAATGGTTAGAAAACTTAGTAACCTAGCTAATGGTGGCTGAAATTTATTACAGTCATGGCTTTGAGAGGTAGGCGTGGCGGAGCGCGGCCCGTGAGGACGAGCCGAGACGTGACGAGCGGACGGAGCAGTAGGCCCCGGCACCGCAAGATCCTGTACTTCCCCCACCGCCGCCTGTGGATTATGGAGTATTCATGCAAGGTCTGGTGCAAGCCATGCAGACGCAGACTCATACCAGGCAGCACTCCAGGCATAGTTGGAGGCCCAGGTTAGATTAATAAAATGATTAATAGTCTGTTTTATTTAATTATCGATATTGTGTTGATTGTGAATTGCTTGCTGTGTACTGTAGCAGGCTCAAGTACCAGCTCAGGACCAGGTGGACCTTCTACCATGGAAAGATTCAAGAGGATGCTGCCACTCTTTTAAGGGGGAGAGCGACCCATTGTTGGCAGAAAGCTGGATGAGGGAGATAGAAAAGATCTTCTGAGCCGTCAAGTGTGCAGATGAGGATAAGGTCACATTAGCCACCTACATGCTACAGGTATGCTTTAGTTTATATGCTTGTATGTTTTGTTAAGTTGGATTTGTTTAGATGGTGCTTATGAGCGGTGTACTGCAGGAAAGAGCTGATGTATGGTGGGCTTCATTGCTGCGTACCCGGTTTGAGGACGGAGCTATTGATGTTGCTTGGGACGAGTTCGTGAGACTCTTTCGGGCCAAGTTCGTCCCCGAGCATGTTCAAGATCGGATGGAGTAAGAAATCCTATCTTTGGCTCAAGGCTCCATGACCGTGCTAGAATATGAGGCAAGATTTTCTGAACTCTCTAAGTATGCACCTCATATCGTGGCAGACGAGCGCAGGAAGACAAGAAGTTCGTGATGGGACTCAAACCATCACTGAGGACGAAGCTCGTGGCGTTTGACCACGCACTTTGGACGAGGCCCTCAGCGCGTGCTTGTAGGCAGGGGTGAGATGGAACAATACCTTGAAGAGAAGAAGGTTCACAGAAGAGACCTGCAGCTACGTTCCAGTGACAGGATAAGAAGAAAACGGTGTACCAGACACAGCAGCGATCAGTGGCAGTCGGCAGTTCTCATGTACTTCTGTACGTTCCCCTAGTGTGAAGAAAGAGTGTCCCCACTGTGGGAAGACACATGGTGGTACCGAATGTTGGATGATTACGGGAAAGTGCTTGAAGTGCGGAAGCAGCGACCACAAGATCAAGGATTGCCCAAGACTTCAGCAGGGAGTCAACGCGGAACGCCAGCCCCAGTGGTAGCGGCAGCAGCGCAGCTACAGGAAGACCAGGAAGGCCTCGAGCCCCAGCTCGAGTGTTTGCTTTAGCTCGCGAGGACGCCGAGCAGGCAGAGCATGTCACCGAAGGTACGGTTTTGCTTTTAGGTGTGCACGCTCAGGTTTGTTTGATACGGGTGCTACTCACTCGTTCATTTCCGAGCGGTTCGCTAGGCAGTTAGCCCTAGAGTCAGGCGTAGAGTCTGAGGAGTTAGAGGTCCCTTTGTCTGTGCACACCCCTGCGGGTACGATATCGACTAGGAAGTGCATTCCATCGCTACCTGTATGCATTGAGGATAGAGTCCTAGAAGGGTGTTTCTTCTTGCTAAAGATGAAGGACTATGATGCTATTCTTGGTCTAGATGGGCTAGAGGAACACTATGCGTTAGTGGATTGTCGTCGGAAGAGGATTGTTTTCCGCATTCCTGGTGAGGACGAGTTCTCTCACCCTTGCCAAGGAACTTGGCGGGAAAGTTAGTCATCTCTGCCATGAAGGCGATGTGCATGGTAAACAAGGGTTGTGACGCTTTTCTTGCCAGTGTGGTGTTAGTGCCAGAGGCTAATGAGTCACCTACTCTTGCAGAGATTGAGGTAGTGCAGGATTTTCCAGATGACTTTCCCGATGATTTTGTCTGGATTGCCACCGGATAGAGAGATAGAGTTTACCATAGAGTTGCTTCCGGGCACCTCTCCTATCTCGAAGGCTCCATATCGGATGGCACCTGCGGAGTTAGCCGAGTTGAGGAGGCAATTGCAAGAGTTGCTTGATAAGGATTTATTTGCCCTAGTGTTTCCCCTTGGGGCGCACATGTATTATTCGTCAAGAAGAAAGACGGGTCACTTAGGTTATGCATTGACTATAGGAAGCTGAACCAAGTGACTGTGAAGAACAAGTATCCCTTACCTCATATTGATGATTTGTTTGACCAGCTGCGAGATGCATCAGTCTTTTCTAAGATTGATTTGCGATCTGGTTATCATCAGTTGAGGATTCGGAGTGTGGGATGTGTCCAAGACGGCGTTTAGAACCCGTTATGGACATTATGAGTTTTTGGTCCTTCCTTTCGGATTGACCAATGCCCCTGCAGCGTTCATGGATCTCATGAACAGGGTGTTTAGGCCTTATTTAGATAGCTTTGTCGTAGTGTTTACTGATGATGTGCTGGTCTACTCTCCGGACGAGGCCACACACCGTCAGCATTGAGGGTAGTGTTAGAGGTTCTTCGTGAGCACAAGCTGTACGCTAAGTTCAGCAAGTGCGATTTTTGGTTGCGCAGGTTCATTTCCTCGGGCATGTTATCTCCGTGCTGGTGTTGCAGTTGATCCAGCAAAGGTCCAGGCAGTTATGGATTGGGAGATTCCCAAGACCCCTTCGGAAATTCGTAGTTTTATTGGTTTAGCTGGTTACTATCGGCGATTTATTGAGGGATTTTCATCCATCGCCGCCCCTTTGACTCAGCTTACCAGAAAGGGAGTGAAGTTTGTTTGGTCCGAGAAGTGTGAGAGTAGTTTTAAATTATTGAAGACTAAGCTCACGACAGCCCCGGTGTTAGCTTACCGAGTGGTGTAGAGGGTTTTGCTATCTACACGGATGCGTCTCAGATTGGTTTAGGCTGTGTGCTAATGCAGCAGGAAAGGGTAGTGGCTTATGCTTCTCATCAGTTGAAGGAGCATGAGAAGAACTACCCGACTCATGACTTGGAGCTCGCAGCAGTGGTTCATGCACTAAAGATCTGGAGGCACTATCTTTATGGTGTCAGATTCGAGGTGTTTACCGACCACAAGAGCTTGAAGTATCTTTTCTCCCAAAAGGAATTAAACCTGAGGCAGAGAAGATGGATTGAGTTCTTGAAGGACTACGACTTCGACCTTCAGTATCACCCTGGGAAGGCGAATGTCGTAGCGGATGCTCTGAGTAGAAGAGGCCATCTCTCCAGCAGGATTGGAAGATGTTGGAGGATGCGGCTTGCGCGTTGACTGAGTTAGAGCCATCGCTATGCCAGGCTTTTGTAGCTCAGTTATCTCTTAGGTCCTCGGTTTTGGATGAGGTGGTCGAGCAACAGAAAGCCAACCCTAGACTCTTAGAGTTAGTGGGCAAGGCAGGCATTGCTCGTGATGAGGACGGTGTGATTAGATTTCATCACCGTGTTTGTGTCCCTGATTTAGTAGATGTCCTTGAGCATGTGTTAGCGGAGGCTCACAAATCGCGATTCTCTATTCATCCGGGTAACACTAAGATGTACCAGGATCTGAAGAGATCATTTTGGTGGTCCGGTATGAAGAGGGATGTAGCGGATTATGTGTCTAGGTGTTTAGTATGCCAGCAAGTGAAGGCCAAGCGACAGCGACCATCCGGCCTTATGCAAAGGATGGGCATCCCAGTGTGGAAGTGGAAGCTGTCACTATGGACTTTTTTCGGGTTTGCCTCGATCTAGAAGGGGCAATGACTCGATTTGGGTAGTTGTAGATAGATTCTAGAAAACTGCTCATTTCTTGCCTATGAAGAAGAAGCAGTCAGTAGAGAGTTTAGCTAGATTGTATGTTAGTAGTATCATTAGATTGCATGGTGTGCCGAAGTCGATCATTTCGAATCGAGATCCGAGATTCACTTCAAGGTTGTGGAAGGGTCTTCAGGATGCTTTAGGTTCGAGCTGAAGCTCAGTTCGGCGTTTCATCCCCAGATTGATGGACAGTCCGAGAGGACTATCCAGACGCTCGAGGATATGCTGAGAGCTTGTGTATTGGATTGGAAGGATGATTGGGAGCGTCATTTACCTCTTGTGGAGTTCGCATACAACAACAGCTTTCATGCGAGTATTGGTATGGCTCCATTTGAGGCGTTGTATGGTAGGCCTTGCAGATCTCCTTGTGTTGGGAGAGACCGGTGATAGGCAGCTGATCAGTCTGGAGTTAGTTCAGGAGACTTCGAATAAGTCCTGTAACACCCCAAAAATTTAAAGTGCTAGGAAAATAATGAACAATATGGTTATTATACATTATTTTTTTATCAATTGAAATATTAGGATCTGGGTTTAATTAGACGACGTACGTTTCTCCAGTGTCGTATGCCGAGGTGCGCGTTCCGACAGGGCGACACCAAAAAACTGTAACGAAAAATAAATTTGAGAACATCATAATTCTCAA
>JACBKR010002888.1:0-32260 GCA_014218235.1 Colocasia esculenta | reverse complement strand
TGCTTGTTTAGATAATACTATTCTGATCTTAAATCAAAATGGCACAACTAAAACTCAGTTGAAAGAAAGTGAAGACAATAATGATCTTTATGTGAAGACTCAAAAAATAAGAACAATAAAGCATTAGGGCTTAAAGGAAAATATAAATGCTCTAACTAAAGAAAATACAAATTTAAGGAATACGTGGAAAGATTAAAAAAGAAAAACATCCATTGTCCTTTGTTTAAAAGGCATAAATTTGGCAAAAACAAACAGGACTTGGATATAATCTCCTGAAAAAGAAAAATAAGTTAAATATCTAGATAAAATATTCATTGCCAAGATTTGTAAGAGAAACTAACTTGCCTCAGAAAACGGCTCCTGCATTAAATAAACATCCACAAGAAAACTAAGAGCATGTAGGCCTTTAAAACAAATTATTATTCATTGTTGTTCTCACTGAAAAGTTAGGCCACACAGTAAACGCCTGCACTACTAGATACTTACTATGGATTCCTAAAGATTATCTTATGCATATAACATTCAAAGACCCAAAATTTTTTGGGTATCTCTTTCTAAGTAATTTTCAGGGTAGTCTTAGAGCATAAATGTTCAAAGGATGCTCAAGACATTAGTGACTGTCAACTCTTCACTTTACTAAAAAATGGAGAGGGAGTAGTCACATATTAATATAGTTCTTAATTTCTGTTTATAGTGCTACTAATAATTTCTTGCAAGATTTTTTTTGTAAGACTATGCAGGGAATTTCTTAAAGACCTCGCAAAACAACATCAAGTAGATACAATAAGGAGAACAATGAAAGATTGATAAACAATAATTCAGGGGGGGCCATACTGAGGGGGAGCATCACATTCAAGGGGAGCCAGTCAAATCCTAAGCTTCAAAGGAAGATATATCTTTTTGTTAAACCACTCCCTTACAAAGAAATGGTAAGAAGTCTATACAAGTGAAAAGAGTAAAAGGTCAAGTAAGAACTTTCCTTTTGGTTATTGACAAAAAAGGGGAGAATGTTTCATTATGAAATTTATGTTTATGCTTGTTTTGAATATCTTAATTTCAGAAATTTCACATAAGTTATGTCATCACAAAAAAGGGGGAGATTGTTGAACCACTCTTATATTTTATCCATTTATTTTGGTAATACAAAAACTCATGTTTATTAGAAATATGATAAATATATTTATAATATTTTTTTCTATCATAATTATCTTGAAAATATTATTGTAATAAAGTTTTGCTCTTCAATAGTCACAAGTCGAAGTTAGACTTCGACTGGTGGATGTTTGCTTTGAGTCAATTGCTGAAGGTAATACACGTCAGGTTAAGGGGTCTTGATTGGTGTTATGATTGCTGAAGGAAGTTCGCATCAGGTTAAGTGGACGCATTTCTTTATATTAATTGAAAAACAAGTATTCTTCCGATTGGTGTTTAAAATCTTTCGATTGGTGAACACTTAAGTTATAATCTTTCGATTGGTGAACATTTGACTTAAAACTTTCCGATTGGTGAACATTTGACTTAAAGCTTCCGATTGGTGTTTATAAATGTATATCATATCGTGGTGTTATGAATGTTTTGATTTGTGAATACTTAAATTATATTCTTCTGATTGGTGCTATAAATACTATATTCTATCGATTGTGACCAAAGAGCTTTAATATCATCTGATTGATGTTGTTTACATACCAGTTGGTGTATATGATTTCCAACACATCGATTGGTGAATAAAATATCTTTCACTATATTGTGCATCGATTACTAATAACTTTACTCTTGTTTGCATCGATTAATGATCAAATGTCTTTGGCCCAATGAAATTCAAATATCCTTTAAATCATTAAGTTATTCATGATGTGTGTTGTCTATCCTTTCATGGTAGGAAGAAAAAAAGGTGTTAGCATAAAAACATAGACTCAAAGGACTCCTTCTTTTTTGCATGACAGATAGGCTCTTACCTAGTGTAGTATGCTGTCAACTGGAAATATGGACTTCTGCATAGAATGTATGAGCTAACTGACATAAGACTTCTCTAGTCTAACATTATCTTCATGCATTTATTGTATGTAGGACTATGGTACATAGACACAACGTTGGACCTGCTACTGGTGCCCTTGGAATCATGCCCAGCTGGAAGTCTCTCCTCTGTTTCAAAGAGCCAGTAGACACAAGAAGACATTCGTTAGACTAAAGAGAAGGAGAGCAGAAGAATAAGAGGAAGAGCTTCAACGGCTATCATTCAACGGTCCTCTTCAGCTGCTTTATAAGGATGAAGGCTCTGAAGCAAAAAAACTAGAGAGAACCTAAAGATCCTTCTGAAAGAGTGTTCATCCAATGAGGAGCCAAAATGACACACCACTCAAAGAAAAGAGAGAAAGAGCTCGAGCCCTTTCACAGAAGATTGTGCCCAAGCATAAATCATCTAAAGCTTTCAAGCGATTAACCCTTCTCAACTCTCTCTGAGTGGTCGTTGTAATCTGAGAGAGAATTGTAGCTTGAGAGATTAAGCTTCATTTCTATTCTTTTATCTCTCAGGTTGTTGTTAGAGATAAAGGAAGCCCGTCTTTTCTTCAGAACTTGATCTCAATAGCATGCTCTCTTTAAAAAGAGAGCAAGATATTCCTCTTCCTAGTGAAGAGAGAGGACCAACAGAAGCGCTGGGGGTGTGTTCGACTGAGAGACTTACTCAATGTTCCCTTTGTGTTAAGGGAAGAACCATATTGGGTTTGTTCCAGTAGGTTTGCTTATGAACGTGTAAAAGAAGTGGGCTGCCTTCTTCCCCGAGGAAGAGAAGAAGACTAGCAGGGGGTGGGTGTTGTATATCCTTGCGTGGATTGTTACCCCAGTTAGTGAAATCCCAAAAATTACTGGGGACTGAATGTAGGTTTTCTATTGATATTACCAAACCATGATAAAATTCTTGTGTTCATTGTGTGTGATTACTTCCGCTCATTTAACTTTCATTGCACACAATTTTATTCATGAACCAAAATTTTAAGTGGTTAATTTGTTTTTAGATTTGTCTATCAACCTATTCAAGCCCCAGTTCTAAGTGACTGTAGCTTGCTGCCGTGGACCAACACACACAACATAGAGGAACATTGCACTGTAAACTATTTAAATAATTGAGGTTGTATATACAAAACCATTTACAATTCTTTTTGAATGCATTGTCTTAACTACTCTTCATGTCTTTTCCAAACTAAATTAGCCTGGCTACAAGGTGGGCTCTGAAAAGATTGATTTCATCTTCTTCAAACCCCCATTTCCTTCATGTTTCTTCTTTATTAAAGCATCAACAAATTTCAGTACATAAAGACCACATTGAGGCTGTCTGAGATTTGTTGTGGGCATTTCTTGTCAATGACCAGCTCCCCTTTGATGGCAGAAATGCACCATATTCTTTAAGAAACTTCCTTAAAATTGATGCATGCATGAAGGTCAACATAAGAATAATTTGGTAATAAAGAAATATGGGCAATTCAATTGTGGAATGTAACATGGAATGATATCTTTACCGATTTGTGTGCTTGTGCGGTGTGGGTGGCCACTCCTCTCATAGAATTGTAGAGAACCAAGCACAATCTCTCTAGTCTACACATAGAAGCCAGTGACTAAGGCAGAATAACATGAAGAAGATATACATGTTCTCCTGAAGTTGTTTGAACTATGGATTTGCATAGGACCACTCCAAAAATTTTATCACCTTCTCACTGTCGGGGGCTCTAGTTACTGTATGGTTGACAATAACAGGGGAAATGGCACCCACCAATGATATTTGTTACCCACACGTGCTTTATGCAGTAGGTACAAGTACACATTAATCACCTACATTGTTCATATAATTAAAACAATTCCTTGTTTTATGATAGATATACAAGTAGTTAACATACCAGATCCCCAGTCATTTCCTCGATCAGTAATTTGACAATATGGCATCTTCTAACGAAGATGACGTTAGAAATCTCACTAATAAGATTACTGCATAATATTACAAAACATAAATAAGTTAAAAAAATTAAATGATAAGAATTCAGAGAATATATAACCTACCTCGCTGAGGTGGAGCCACACTCCTTAATGAAACCTTCAATGCGGTTGTTGTCATCTGCTTCCAATCGCCCCTTGTAGACATACTCTTTCAACTGTAGGAGCTGAGTGGATGATGCACTTCTTCTACCTTCTAAATTGATGCAAGTATAACGATAGTTATTCGATACAAATAAAGAAGGATGATGGTGTGGCTAGATATACTCACTATTTCTTTCCTCCTCATTTGTTTTTATCTGAGCAGGTGCTTCAAGCGAGCATCATTGTCCAAGAGTTCATAAGGAGAATGGTCGTACATGCTTGGTTGCTGATCATCACGTTGCTTTACTTTATTTACCATTTGAGTGGGATCAATGGAGCTAGTATCAACTGCCGATTCACCACCGTCCATGCGAGGCTCCAAGTCCATTCCCTGTGCTGATGGCATGGTAGGCTTGAAGTCTACTACTCGTAGTGATGGCACGGGAGGCTCAATGTCTACTCTTTGTGGTGACGGTGGCTGCAAATTAAGTGGAACAACTTGTAGACTAAGTGAACTTGTTGCTCGCTTCCTTTTGGAAGAAATTAGTTGCCTTAAGTCTTCAATGTCCTGTTGTTGCCTGGACACTTGGCATGTTAATTCTTTCCACCGGCCTCCTATGCTTTCATTCTTGTAGCTAATTCTGCAAAATTGGCGCGATTGCAGCTGAGGATGAGTCCTCCATTGTGGTTGGTCGCATGACCATACCACCCAAAAGAAATCCTTCTTAAAGTCTCAGAGATAGAACTTTCATCACCTACATTTATTAACATAAAGAAAGATTTGATAAGAACATGGGATAAGGTAATTATGTAACTTCAACACCATCAGCTTAAAGGAACAGCTATACATCTTGGCCTTTCAGATTAGAAGTAGAGAAGGTCAAACTTCTCTATACAAACAGTCCCCACCTTAATAGCTGTGGGAATGTTGTCTTGTTCTTAAGTTGATGCACCCGCGTATGCTCTAAAAACCATGCCTAGAATTTAGAAGTATAGCTAGAAAATAATATTGCATCATTGTATGAATGTCATATAAGTGCATAGTGGTTGATTCTTACAGCAAGTGCAGTAGTACATCCATAAAGGAAGGCAATAGTCTAAGAACCCTCGCCAGACTGTCTCTTACCTGCCCAATCTTGCCACTCCTATGCGCATGCACTGCAATCACAATTCTCAAAATTATGCAACTTCACCTCTTGCACTGCGGTTTTTTCCCAGTTTTATTTTCAATCCTCTCAATGTCATCAAGGTAGGAGAGCATTTGCTGTGAGCAAGATTGTGTTGACCTTGGGAAAAGGAAGGTTCCTAGGAGGAGGACAATCCATAGTCGGACCATATCTTGGACATCTTCCTCTTCATCCTACTGGATAATTTCACCAATCAACGAACTCACCTTCTTGCGGTAGAAGGTGATGTTCGTGCTAAAATGCCAGTAAAGTTTAGACAACCTCTTTACCGACCCATAGTTATCAACCTTCTGCCCTATACATGGCAATCCGAGAATTATGGCCACGTTCTCTGCCGTGAAGGAAACCACCTTATTGCCAAATTGGAAGTCAACTCCCCCTACATAGGCGTATATGATCTCCTCCAATAACGTCCAGTGGAAATTGGCGGGCGCATCACTTAGAGCAATGTTTGAGAAATATGTAAGGCCCGTGATTTCTGTGCATCTTATGATTGTTGTGATGTTTTATTTTTCTGCCTGAAACTCTACTTACGTCAACATCCCTTGATGTTAAGGGCTAGTTGACGGCAACTTTGGGCCATTGACTGTGTGGCCAGAAGAGCTAGACGTCAACATCGATTGACGCATATTTCTAGTTGACGACAGCTATGTGGTCGTTTACTTCTCCGGCTATGTTTGGGATTCCAGATCCGTAACCACCCTGTTTCTCCGGGAGATGGATTAGGAAACGCCCCAAGGGTTAGGACTCTTATGACCTAGGTTGCCTACGACTCTAAACCCTATTTATTTGGGTCGTCTCTACAAAGAGAGGGCTTTTCTCACCTAGGGTTATTTGGGTTTCGGGAAGAGAAAAGAGAGAGAGAGAGTTTGAGAGGCTTGATCCGGCGATCTGAAGGCTTCTTCGGTGATCTTCTGCGAAAGGGAGACTCTACTGAAGGTGGAGAAGCTCTCCTAACGCCGGGGGATCGATTGCATAGCGTGGAAGTCGAATCAAGGGGGGGATATCACCTCTTTGGCTTGGTCGAGGAGGGCTTCATCGCAAAATTTGATCTTTAGGGGTTTTTAGAGAGGCAAGTAACTTAGGGGTTTCGTCCCTAGACCTATCACCTAGAGTTTAGGTATTTTTCTGAATTTTTATTCGTGTCCTGACCCCCAACTTCATCATTTTTTTGTGTTCGGTCTACAATTTCTGCAGATAGGAGGTTGACAACAACCTTATTGCCGCTAAGTTCCGAGTTAACAAACAATCGATTGTGTCGTAACCACCTTGACGGGAAGCCCTTGCCGTCAAGTTCATTTGGTTTGCAGAATAGTGTTTCAACCACGTGATGTGATTTTTCGAGGATTTGTGAAGGTATGCATATGTGATAAAAATTTTGTCTGGTCAGATATGGTCTTTAGGTCAAACCATGAATTTCTGTTGAATTTTTTATCATGATTACATATAATAGAATTTCTGTTATGGGGAAATATGCATGTTTGATAGATCTAAATTTAGAATAAATAGATATGATGTATGATATGTTACAGGAAATTTTCATGAACTTAGGGTTACTGTATACATGTTTTGAAATGTTATATCCGACTGTTCACTGTTTTCATGTCTAATTGAAATATCTTGTTAAATTGCATGAGATCTTTGTTAAATGTTAAAATAGATACTATCATGAAAATTCTGAAAAATTAACCATAGGATATGTTCCATGCGTAGATTTTATGGTTAAAATTTGGGACTATTTGATATCTATAAGTATTGTTTCAATTGTAAAGGTATTAAAAGCCATATTAAGCATGATTATTCAAGAAATAGTATTTTCAGTGATTAGTAGCATGTTTAGGTACTGTTATGCATATTTTAATACTGTTGATAGTCATGATGGGTTTTGTGATCTGAATTATATACGTTTGGGTGGTATGCATGTGAATGGACCAATAAGTGTATGTAAAATGATGATTAATCATGTGATTAATTGAAATATGTGATTAAGTGAATGCGTGCCGAAATTGACACTGCTACCATAGAAGGTGTGGAGCTGTACTGTAGAAAATCTCTATGGGAAGGCTCAATGTGTATGTGATATCCTGTAGGCATCAGGATGAAATCCTGGAGGTGGACAAGTACCACTGGTTAGGGTGGAGAGGGCTTCTCCCGGTTCTGCGCAGTTACCAAGATTCGTCACTTTAATGCCTAGGTGACGGATATGTGTTATGTGATATGTGTGTCCTTCTTTATGGTGGTTCGGACTATGTGTCACGGTAATTAATGTGTAAAGATGTGAAATGTGTGTAAATGTGCAAAGTGTTCATATGAAAGTGATGTGTTAATGTGTTATATTGTGGAATAATGTGAAACCATGTGATCTTGTTATATTTATGTCAAAACAGCAAGAAAAACGTGTGATTATGTGATATAAAAGCATGTGAAAAGTGATAGATATCATGCTAGGTTTGCTAGTAACCATGTGTTTAATTTCCATGATCAGGTTGTTTGGAAAATATATATGAATGAGTTGCAATTGATACCATGATGTAAGCTAAGACCATGTGTAGATAGCATGTTATAGGATATTCGATTGTACTTGATTGTTATGACATGAACCATGTGGTAAAAATTACTCTTTTGTTAAATTGAGTAGCATGCATGTGATATGTGTGAGGATGTGCCAATAGGTTACTTGCTGAGTCTTTTGTGAAGACTCATACTTGCTTTAACATACAGGGAGACAGGTGTTCCTGTGATAAGGAAGACATTGTGAGGAGCGACTCCGAGCAAGAGGAGTAGCAGAGTTATTGGAGGATTGTCTTAAAGATTGTACTTTTCATTTACGAGTATGTGACCAATGATGTTATATGGACTTGTTTAATTATGGACTTTGTTTATTTTCATTGCTACTATATAGACTGTGGGATGTGTGTAATGATGATGGAATAAGAATCTCTTTCATTTTCCATTTCTGCTGTATTTTTATTTGTTATTTATGTACATCTCTACCTACTGTGTTGTGTTGGGTACATGTCCCACTATGATGGTGCACTTTATATCAATGTGGATTGGTATAATCATACCAATATGAAGAGGGTCGTCACATAGATTGGTATCAGAGCAACATGTGAGATTGTACATAAATAAACCATCATCTACACAATTTCAAAGTCTTTATAGAATTAGTCCATATATGTGGAAACTATCTAATAAAGAATTAAGATAGTTAAGAAAATGGTTAGGACTAAGTAACTTAGATTCTAACTGAGTTAAGTTTTTACAGGCAATGGCGAGCCGTGGTAGGTGCAGTACCCAGGCTCGGGAGGATGAGCAGAGGCGTGAGGAGAGGGGTGAGCAGCAGGCCCCAGCACCCTAGGGTCCCACGGTACTTCCTCCACCACCACCTGTAGACTATGGCGTGTTCATGCAGGGCATGGTCCAGGCGATGCAGACCCAGGCACAGACTTAGGCTACGTTGCAAGCTCAATTGCAGGCACATGTTAGAGTTGTTAATAGGGAGTAGTCTGTTTTGTGATTGTATAATTGCTTATGTTGCTTGTTGTCTTAGGCTCAAGCCCCAGCTCCAGTTCTCCAAGAGCATGGCCATGGTGGTTCGTCCATCATGGAGAGGTTTAAGAGGATGGCTCCACCTTCTTTTAAGGGGGAGAGTCAGCCCCTTCTGGCAGAGAGCTGGATGAGAGAGGTGGAGAAGATCTTCTGAGCTATCAGGTGTGCGGAAGAGGATAAAGTTAGCCTAGCTCCTTACATGTTGTAGGTACTTAGAGTATATGTACTTGTGTAAGATTAAGATTTTAGTTTGGATGGTGCTTATGAGTTATATTTTGCAGGAGAGAGCTGATGTTTGGTGGGCCTATGTGCTACCTACGAGGTACGATGATGGTGCTATAGAGGTGACTTGGGCCGAGTTCACTAGATTCTTTCAGGCCAAGTTCATCCCCGAGCACATTCAGGACAAGATGGAGCAGGAGTTTCTATCTCTCACACAGGGCTCCATGACTGTCCTGGAGTACGAGGTCAGGTTTTCCGAGCTTCCAAGTATGCTCCCCACATTTTGCAGATGAGCGAAGGAAGGCCAAGAAGTTTGTGATGGTGCTCAAATCATCACTCAGGTCAAGACTGGTTGCTTTTGACCATCGAACTTTGGATGAGGCTCTCAGCGCAACATGCAGGCAGGAGAGCGAGATGGATCAGTACATAGAGGAGAAGAGGGCAGCCTAGAAGAGGACAGCGCCACCTTTCTAGAGGCAGGACAAGAAGAAAGCAGCCATGTACCAGTAGCCTTAGCGTACAGTAGCAGCTCCAAACAGTCAGCAGTTGTACTGCTGTCACCCCGCTTTAGGCCCAACGACAAGAAGAAGTGTCCTCATTGCAGAAGGACACACGGTGGCACAAAATGTTGGAAGCTAGCAGGGAAGTGCCTAAAGTGTGGCAGCATCGAGCACCAGATCAGAGATTGCCCTAGACTTCAATAGTTTGTTCAGAGAGGAGCGCCAGCCCTAGCAGCGACAGCAGCAGCGGCACGAGTGACAGGGAAACTAGGAAGGCCTCGGGCCCAAGCCCGAGTGTATGCACTTGCACGTGAGGACGCAGAGCAGGCCGAGAACATCACAGAAGGTACGGTCTTAGTTATGGGTGTGCAAGCTCGAGTGTTATTTGATACGAGTCCTACACACTCGTTTATTTCTGAGCGGTTTGCTAAGCAGTTAGCAGTAGAGTCTGGAGTTGAGGCAGAAGAGTTAGAGGTTCCCTTGTTTGTGCACACACCAGCAGGTACGGTAGCGACCAGGAAGTGCATCCCATCCTTACCTGTGTGCATTGAAGATTGAGGCTTGTTCGAGTGCTTCTACTTGATCAAGATGAAGGACTATGATGCTATACTTGGTTTGGATTGGCTTGAGAAGCACTATGCCTTAGTTGATTGCAAGGGGAAGAAGATTACTTTTTGTATTCCTGGAGAGGATGAGTTCTCACATCCGTTGCCAAGGAATCTAGCGAGAAGGTTTGTGATCTCCGCCATGAAGGCTATGAAGATGGTGAACAAGGGTTGTAACGCTTTCCTTGCAAGTGTGGTTTTAGTTCCTAAGGCCGATCAATCACCTAACCTTAAGGAGATCGAGGTTGTGCAGGAGTTCCCAGATGTGTTCCCTGATGATTTGTCTAGATTGCCACCAGCAAGGGAGACAGAGTTCACTATAGAGTTGCTCCCAGGCACCTCACCTATCTCTAAGGCTCCCTATCGGATGGCACCTGCGGAGTTAGCTGAGCTGAGGAAGCAGTTGCAGGAGTTGCTTGACAAGGGGTTCATTCGCCCTAGCGTGTCACCATGGGGCACACCTGTTCTATTCATGAAGACGAAAGATGGTTCCCCCAGGCTGTGCATTGACTACAGGAAGCTCAATCAGGTGACAGTGAAGAATAAGTACCCCTTGCCGCGCATCTATGATTTGTTTGATCAGCTGCAGAATGCATCCGTGTTCTCTAAGATAGATCTACGATCTGGCTACCACCAGTTGAGGTCAAGGGTGAGGATGTGTCCAAGACTGCATTCAGAACCAGCTATGAACACTATGAGTTCCTTGTGCTTCCATTGGTCTGACTAACGCTCCTGCAGCATTCATGGATCTCATGAATAGGGTGTTTAGCCATATTGGATAGTTTGTTGTGTGTTCATAGACGATGTGTTAGTCTATTCCCCTGATGAGGCTACACACCGTAAGCATCTGAGGATTGTTCTGGAGGTTCTCCGAGAGCACAAGCTGTATGCTAAGTTCACAAGTGCGACTTCTGGATGCGCGAGGTTCACTTCCTTGGGCATGTCATCTCTAGCGCTGGAGTTGCTGTTGATCCGGAGAAGGTTCAGGCTGTGTTAGAGTGGGAGACTCCGAGGACACCATCTGAGATTAGGAGTTTTCTTGGGTTAGCAGGCTATTACAGGCGATCATGAAGGCTTTGCCTCTTCACTGCACTTTGACCAAGCTGACCAGGAAAGAGGTTAAGTATGTGTGGTCTGAGGATTATGAGAGCAGTTTCCAGATGCTGAAGACGAGGCTGACATTTGCACCCATGTTGATCTTGCTTAGTGGTGCCGAGGGTTTTGCGATCTATTCTGATGCTTCCAAGATAAGCCTTGGTTGTGTTTTGATGCAGCATGGTAAGGTAGTTGCCTATGCTTCTCACCAATTAAAGGAGCATGAGCGTAACTATCCGACCATGATTTTAAGTGGCGGTTGTGGTCCATGCACTAAATATCTAGAGACACTAAGTTCGAGGTGTTCACTGACCATAAGAGTTTGCGGTACCTTTTCTCTCAGAAGGAAGCTGGATAGAGTTTCTTAAGGACTATGACTTCGAGCTTCAGTACCATCAGGAAAGGGAATGTCATGGCAGATGTGCTCAGCAGGAAGAGGTCCCTACTTCGGAAGAATTGGAAGATGCTAGAGGATGCGGCGTGTGCTATGACCGAGCTAGAGCCACAGTTGTGTCAGCTTTTGTGGCACAGTGTCTATCCGATCCACTATGTTGGACGAGGTGATTGAGCAACAGGGAGCGATCCTAGACTTCAGGAGATGGTGGGCAAGCATGCATTGCTTGGGATGAGGACGGTGTCATCAGATTTCTTTCAGCAAGATATGTGTACAGATGTAGTGGAGGTTTGTGAGCAAGTACTTGCCGAAGCTCACATGTCTCGGTTCTTTATTCATCTAGGCAACACCAAGATGTACCAGGATTTGAAGAGATCTTTCTGGTGGTCAGCATGAAGAAGGATGTGGCAGAATTTGTATCCAGGTGTTTGGTATGTCAGCAGGTTAAGGCTGAGCATCAGAGACCATCGAGCCTTATGCAGAAGATGGAGATACAAGTGTGGAAGTGGGAGGCAATCACCATGGATTTTGTGATGGGTTTGCCCATGTAGGCTAAGGGCAATGACCGATTTGGGGTGGTGCAGATCGTTTCTCCAAGACTGCTCACTTCTTGCCCATGAGGAAGAAACTGTTTGTGGAGAGCTTGGCGAGGCTGTATGTTGGCAGCATTGTGAGATTGCATGGTGTGCCAAAGTCTATTATCTCTGACAGAGACCCGCGGTTTACATCGAGGCTGTGGCAGGGTCTTCAATAGGCTTTGGGTTTTCAGTTGAAGCTCAGTTCGGCATTTCACCCTCAAACAGATGGCCAGACCAAGAGGACAATTTAGATGCTCGAGGATATGTTGAGAGCATGCATGCTTGATTGGAAGGGTGACTGGGAACGTTACCTACCTCTTGTGGAGTTCTCCTACAACAACAGTTTTCATGCAAGCATAGGCATTGCTCCATTCGAGGCTTTGTACGGTCGGCCCTGTAGATCTCCTTTGTGCTGGGAGGAGACAGGTGATAGGCAGATGGTTGGACCTGAGTTGGTGCAAGAAACTTCAGATAAGATTCAACTCATCAGGCAGAGGTTGGTTGCAACGCAGAATAGGCAGAAGAGCTATGCCGACAACAGAAAGGACTTAGAGTTCGAGGTTGGCGAGCATGTTTTCCTCAAGGTTTCGCCTACTCGAGGCGTGGTCAGGTTTGGTAGGCATAGCAAGGTGAGTCTGAGATCATTGGCGTTTAAGATTCTCAGGCGGATGGGCAGTGTGGCGTATGAGCTAGCTTTACCCCCAGTGCTAGCAAGTGTACACCTGTCTTCTATGTGTCTATGCTCAGGAGATACATGCAGGATTGTCACATGTCATCAGTCACGAGCCAGTGGAGATTCAGCTAGACTTGTATTCGTAGAGTGACTAGTACTAGTAGCTATCTTAGATCGGAAGGTTCAGCACCTCAAGAACAAGGCTATTGCATCCATGAAGGTGTTGTGGAGAAACTTCTCAAGGAAAGAGACTACATGGGAGCTTGAGGAGGCCATGAAGAAGAAGTAACCTCATCTGTTTGGTTAGTATCTCTGCTCTAACTTCAAGGACGAAGTTTTCTTTTAGGGGGAGAGGGAGTAAGGCCCGCGATTTCTATGCATCTTATGACTGTTGTGATGTTTTATTTTTCTGCCGAAACTCTGCTTAACGTCAACATCCCTTGACGTTAAGGGCTAGTTGACAGCAACTTTTGTGTCGTTGACTGTGTGGCCAGAAGAGCTAGATGTCAACATCGATTGACGCCTATTTTTGGTTGATGGCAGCTATGTGTCTGTTTACTTCTCCGGCTGCGTTTCGGATTCCAGATCTATAACTGCCCCGTTTTCTCTGGGAGACAGATTAGGAAACGCCCCAATGGTTAGGACTCTTATGACCTAGGTTGCCTACGACTCTAAACCCTATTTATTTGGGTCGTCTCTACAAAGAGAGGGCTTTCTCACCTAGGGTTTTTGGGTTTGGGAAGAGAAAAAGAGAGAGAGAGAGAGAGTTTGAGAGGCATGATCCGGTGATCTGAAGGCTTCTCTGGCGATCTTTTGTGAAAGGGAGACTCTACTGAAGGTGGAGAATCTCTCCTAACGCGGGGGATCGATTGCACAAGTGTGGAAGTCGAATCAAGGCGGGGAACATCACCTCTTTGGCTTGGCCGAGGAGGGCTTCATCTCCAAATTCGATCTTCAGGGGTTTTTAGAGAGGCAAGTAACTTAGGGGTTTCGTCCCTAGACCTATCACCTAGAGTTTATGTATTTTTCTGAATTTTTAATTCATGTCTTGAACCCCCAAATCATCATTTTTTGGTGTTCAGTCTGCACTTTCTGCAGACAGGAGGTTGATGGCAACCTTATTGCCACCATGTTCCTTAGTAACGGTAATCAATTGTGTCGTTAACCCACCCTGACGGCAAGACCCTTGCCGTCAAGTTCATCTGGTTTTGCATAATAGTGTTTTCAACCATGTGATGTGATTTTTCGAGGATTTGTGAAGGTATGTGATACAGGTCAATACTCGGCCGGTCGGATGAAGAGCATGCCATCTGGCCAGCATCCGCCAAGGTGATGAGCTGGCCAAAGCGGCCACCCCATCCCGAGTAAAGGTTGGTAAGTCAATGATTGGGGTCGGTCCTCGGGAGCTCGGATTGAGAGAAACGTCTGTTGGGCTGTGCCCGAACTGTCCTTCGGGGGGAGACACACGGAGCCGAGCTTTCGGACGAGCCGAGAAACGCGCCAGCCTAGAATTTCTTAATGTTGACCAACATGACCATAATAGAAAGGCTCGTTGGCAGGAAAGCCCGAAGATCGCAGCCACGTCCGTCAACTGTCCTGGCATGACTATAGTGGGAAGGTCCAGTAACGGCAAGTCCCGAAGGTTGCACCTACCGGCACGCACATCGCTGGCCCGAAGTATTCGGGACCAGTCTGGCCGCACCTACCGCCCATTCCCCAATCACTGCGGGAATCCAGGGTAGTTTCGTGGGCACGTCCTCAACTCTTCTCATACTTCAGCCCGCAAAACCTCTATAAAAGGGAGAGACACTCCTCGTGAAAATGGTACGCAACAACTGGCCTATAAATTTTCTTGCTCCGACCTCCGAACTGACTTGATCATCGGAGTCTTTCCCCACCGAGGTTCCTCGGTGGTCTTGCAGGTCAGAGCTCGACAACATTTTCTGCCTCGCGTCATCATCCCTTGGGAAGCCGCTCGGCCTGAGTCGACCTCGTTACTCTAGCAGTAACATTTTTGGCGCCGTCTGTGGGAATTCTTGTACAAAAGCTTGCTTTCATGGCGCCCAAGGGAAAGACGTGGCTCGTTCTTCCGACGATGAGATTTCCCCCACTACTGTTGTCGAGGAGATCGCTGGAGGAGGCTCCAGCACTAGAGAGTAGGGTTTGAACAATGTACGTTCTGAACGTTCGGATCGCTCCAGATCGTTTTGGATCGTTTTGTGTGGTTATGGAGGCCAGTGTGTGGCCATGACGTGTGTGTGTGTGGCAGGTGAATTCCGCAGGTTGTGAGATTTTGCCCAAATAGCTCACTGTTTCTCGGTTCTATAGCGACAGTTATGGCTGTCGCGTTGTGATCGCGATAGTGAGGGGGTCGCGTTCATGATCGTGACAGCCCATGGCGCCGCGTCATGACACTGCCGGTTTAACTGAGCGTGTGCATGTCTGCCGCGTGTCGCATGCTGGGTGCTTGGGTTGACGTCAGCAGGATTAACGTGACAGCAGAAAGCGTCGCGTTCAGGTCGCAGTTGTGAATGGCGTCGCGTTCTTACCTGCTTTTCGTTTTTAAGTAACCCTAGCAGAACAGAGCTGGTGAAAGCTCTGCTCGGCCAGGGGGATTTGCTGTGGGAATTTCTTGGAGATTTGGTTAGTTAGAGCTCGGTTTGACGAGTTCCTACCGCGAGGAGGACGTTACGTGGAGCGGAGGGAACCACGTACGGGATTCGTTCTCACATTCTTCACGAAGGTAGGGAGATTTCCTATCGTTTGATTCATGGATTGTTCGTGTGGTGTGGATAATGCGTTTATTGCTTTCTAAACAATAGATGGCATGTGTAGGAACACATTAAAGCATGAAAATGGACTGAAATTACAGGTTTTAATGAGTTTGGGGTGATCGGTTAATGGATCTGGATCAGGGTTCGCATCTATTATCGCGGTTGCTCTGAGAGCCGCGACCAGGTCGTGACACCTCGAGCGGTCGCGTTTTGAAGGCGGTCTATCGTGCCGCCGCGACAACAGCCGAATGTTGTCATTCGAGCATAAATGTAAGTGTATGATTATCTGTTCAGTGTGGTTTATGTTATATGATGATAGAAAGAGGTGCTTGGCACTCTCTCGACGCTCAGGGAGTGTGTGACTTGTGATCCACGTAATGTTACGTGGTTTGTGCGAAGGTTTCATGTGGTTTGTATGTTGAGCATACAGTTTTCGTGTATGTGGCGTGTAGTTTGACGCCTTCCGTGGATACCTCTTCAGTTGGGACCCCAGGTTTTGTGTGAGCCAGGCACGTGAGTGCTCGGGGTTGTCCCGGTACTGAGTACCGACGAGGTCTTGTCATCTTCCTGGACACCCTCACTCTGTGTTGAGTAGACGTCCGACTGAGGGAAAGACGGCAGTGGGACAGCGACTAGAGAGAGTTTGTTGTGTTGTCGCTTGTAGCGCGCTCGTAGTTGGGGGAGACGGACACCAGTAGACGTACTGGACCCCAGCTAGTTCTGTTTTCCAGTGTCTCACTTTAGGGAGCTCAGGAGAGTCCCTAAAGGTGCCAGGCATGGGCTGCGAGGTGTGGTGACCTACAGGTGTGGTGGTTTAGTTTGACTCCACAGTTCTTGTACTTGTTTAGTGGAGCGGCAGCTGGACCTTCATCCGTGGCTGCGCGACTGAGAGGTGGTCCTGTGTTGTTTGTCGGGTCAGTAACTGGTGTCGCGAACTAGTTGACGTGGCTCGAGTGTGGCGGTTTCTCTACAGTAGCTCGTACACCTATTTGATGTTGCCGTTTATTTATTACGTTGATTCCTGTTAAGTGGCAAATGGTAAGTGGTACTTACAATTTTATATTCTGCTAGTTAGTTAATATATAAATTGTTAGCTTAGCATTTCCTACTTTGCTACCTTGTTGGTTTGCTCGGTTTCTAGGGAGTTTACCCTACTGAGCCAGTGACACGTGAGGCTCACCCCTACCTTCTACCAGGTGAGGGAGATCCGGAGATTCGTGCCCGTCTTCCAGTGGAGGGTCTGCACCACCGGCAGTGTAATTTTCTTTCTGTTGTTCACCTCGGGGTATGCCCCAGGTTCTGTTGAAGTTTGGTCACAGTTGTGCTATGGCTATGTAAATTCATGTAAATTCTTGTGAGATTGTCATATCTTATGAGTAATTAAGCTGGTTCCTTTATGTTTTTACGGACATTTGGTTTGATATCCTTGCGAGGCTTTGGCCCGTTCGCGGGAGGCGGACTCATGTTGGACTCGTTGTTGGGTTAACGGGTCTGAATAGCGAGGACCGTCACAGTTGGTATCAGAGCAGTTCTGTAAGAATATAAAGGAATTGGAAATTGCATAGCCATGTCTTTACTGTAGTCCACTGTGGTAGTGACCCTGATTTTGAATTGATCTCTTGTGTATGGTATTGTTGGAATGATGTTTGTGCAGGAATAGTAATGGCTGAAAGGAGAGATGTAGGAGGTGGTGGAGAAGGGGCAGGAGAGGATCCCACACAGAGGATGATAGAAAGAATTTGGGCGAGTTTGACAGAAATTCGGGTAAGACTGGACCAGCAACCACCGGTACAGCCAGCGGCAGCAGTACCACCATTTCTAGAGGAGGCAGTGCCAGTAGCTCTAGTTCCACCCCTACCCAGAGTAGAGGTACCTCCTGTAGTACATGTACAACCAGTAGTTTCAGTGAGACCAGCTACTGGAGAGGAGACTACGGTTCTTGTGGAGCGATTTTGAGGTTACAACCCCCTACCTATTCAGGAGGTCCCAATCTAGATACGGCAGAACACTGGATACATGAGATTGAAAGGGTATTTGCAATAATGAGGTGTCCTCAGGAAGATAGAGTGCTTCTTGCAGCATACCAGTTATGAGGGTTTGCACAAGAATGGTGGCGACTAAAGATGCAGACAGTTTTTACAGGCAGGACGGAGGACACTATTCCATGGTCAGAATTTTTGTCGGTCTTTAATGATTCCTTCTTCCCAATACAAATTCAGCAGATGAAGAGAGAACAGTTTAGGACACTTCAGCAAGGGAACCTCTCAGTACTTGAATATCAGATGAGATTTATAGCCTTGAGTAGGTATGCCCCATATGTAGTGACGGATAACACTATGATGGTGGAATACTTTATTCGAGGTCTGAGGCCAGAATTACAAGATGCAGTGATCCCTTGATGTGTAGAACAGTGGAAGAGGTAGCTCAGCGAGCAACAATACTTGAGAGGACTGTTCGGGCCAGGCAGGGGCAATCTCAGACATGTGGATTAGGCTCAGGTAGTTTCCGGCATCCGCAATGTCAGGAGGAATTGGTAAGGGGAAAGCATCTTCCGGAGCTCATCATCATCTGGAATAGGAAAATGGGGCAAGCAGATCAAGAAATTCTTTCAAGGAGGCGTGGTAGAGGCAGGCAGCAGGGAGGTTTTCAACAGGGCCGCGGTTACAAGCCATCAGTTCCAGAAGAATCTCAGCAGAGTACGGCAGGACAGCCGACGGTACCTTCAAGTTTTAGATGTTATAATTATGGGCAGCCAGGACATTTAGCAAGGAATTGTCCGTATCCTCGGGAGCAGACTTATGGTAGAGGGAACAGCAACAGCAGCAGCCTTTTCAGCGGTCAGTAGAGGCAAGGCAGAGTGCTCCTACCAGAGAGGAGGACGAGGTCGAGTGATGGCAGTTACCAGGCTCAGGCGGAAGCATCCAATCTTATTGAAGGTATTTTACCTTTCTTTGATTTTACTGCTAGAGTTTAATTGATCCGGGTGCTTCCCATTCATTTATTTCGAAGATTTTTTGGATAGCATGGTACTTCCTTTAGAAGAAAAGTCTTGTGAATTGGTAGTGGAAATTCCTTCGGAGGATATTTGTTGACCTCTTGCTTTTTAGAAGAAGTCCGATAGTGATTCATGGGAATCAGATGCCAGCAAGACTGTAGTCCTAACATTAAAAGAATATGATGTGATTTGGGGATGGATTGGTTAGAGGCTACGGGCAATGGTTGATTGTAGAAAGAAGAGAGTTAGATTTTGCAGACCTGGTGGAGAGGTGTTTGAATTTCAAGGTATGCCTTTTTACACTCCCAAGTTATATTTCTACACTTAGAGCTAGAAAGTTAATTAATGCGGGATGTGTAGCGTACCTTGCCTCTGTTAGTCTAGTTGAATCTAGTAAATCTGTAGATTCAGTATATGTGGTTAGAGAATTTGCAGATGTGTTCCCAGATGAGTTGCCAGGGCTAGCTCCGCGCAGAGAGGTAGACTTCACAATTGAATTGCAACCAGGCAGTTTGCCGATTCCAAAGCACCATACAGAATGGCTCCAGCAGAATTGAAAGAGTTAAAGAAACAATTACAATAATATTAGAAAAAGGTTTTATTAGGCCTAGTCAATCACCTTGGGGAGCGCCAAGTTATTTGTCAGAAAGAAAGATGGCAGTTTAAGGATGTGTATAGACTACATAGCTGAAAAAAGTTACAATTAAGAATAAGTATCCACTTCCTAGAATTGATGATTTATTTGATCAACTGCAGTCAGCCAAAGTATTTTCCAAGATAGATTTGAGATCAAGATATCATCAATTGCGGATCAGAGAAGAAGATATTGAAAAGTCAGCTTTCCGGACTAGATATGGACACTATGAGTTTGTGGTGATGCCTTTTGGATTGACAAATGCACCTGCACATTTATGAATTTGATGAACAGAATATTTCATCAGTACTTGGATCAGTTATAGTGGTCTTTATTGATGATATATTGGTTTATTCAGCATCAGAAGAAGAGCATGTAGATCATTGGCAGATTACTTTGCAGATATTGAGGGATCATCAGCTTTTTTCTAAATTTATAAATGTGAGTTTTGGTTGAAGGAGATTCAGTTTTTGGGCCATGTGATATCAGGTGAAGGTATTGCAGTGGATCCAGCTAAGTTGAAGCAGTAATGAAATGGGAAGAGCCAAGGACTGTGTCTAAATCAGGAGTTTTCTGGGTTTGGCAGGTTATTACAGAAGATTTCTCCAAGATAGCAGCACCAATGACAAGGTTGACAAGAAAAGGTGTTCCTTTTGTGTGGTCTCCGGAGTGCAGGCGCAATTTTGTAGAGTTGAAGAAGAGGTTGACATCAGCACCAGTTTTAGAAATTCATCGGGCAGTGGTGGATTTGTTTTGTTTACAGATGCATCCAAGAGAGGTTTGGGTGCAGTTTTAATGCAGCATAGTAAGGTGGTAGCCTATGCCTCCAGGCAATTAGAAGAAGCATGAGGAGAATTACCCTACTCATGATTTAGAGTTGGCAGCGGTTGTTTTTGCATTGAAAATCTGGCGGCATATTTGTATGGTGAAAGATTTGAGATTTTTACTGATCATAAAAGCTAAAATATATTTTCTCTCAGAAAGATTTGAATCTAAGGCAGCGCCGATGGATGGAATATTTAAAAGATTATGACTTAATTTGGCATATCATCCAGGCAGAGCAAATGTGGTAGCGGATGCACGAGCAGAAAAACGGTTATGAATCAACTTATGATCAGAGAATGGAAACTTATGAGGATGTGGCGGAAATTCCTTATATGTGCCAAGGAGTCAGCGTATAGCAATTTTAGCAACTAGTGCAGTGGAACCTTCTTTTTATTGGCAGATAGTAGAGGCACAGAAAGCAGATACGAATTTAGCAGATATTCTCAGAATAGATGAAGTAAATTTGGGACATGACAATGTGGTTAGACTAAAAGGACGATTGTATGTCCCAGAAGATAGAGAAATTAGACAGAAGGTTTTAGAAGAAGCTCACGATCGAGGTACACCATCCATCCTGGCAGCACTAAAATGTATCAAGATATGAAGAAGTATTTTTGGTGGCCGAATATGAAGAGAGAAATCGCAGAGTTTATAACCAGATGTGCAGTATGTCAGCAGATAAAAGCAGAGCATCAAAAGCCAGGAGGATTGTTGCAGCCATTACCCATTCCGCATAGAAGTGGGATGACATAGCAATGGATTTCATAGTTGGATTGCCCAGTTCATCAGGTCATAATGCAATATGGGTTTTTGTGGATAGATTGACCAAAGTTTGTAGATTATTACTAGTTAGTATGTCATGGTCAGTTGATAGATTAGCTAAGTTGTATTAGAAAGGATTGTACCTTTGCATGGAATACCAATCACCATAGTTTCAGATCGAGACCCTCGATTTACCTCAGGTTTTTGGAGGAGTTTACAAAGAGTTGTTGGCACAGAATTAGGTACAGTTCAGCTTATCATCCACAAACAGATGGGCAGACGGAAAGAACAATCAGACTATTGAAGATATGTTGAGAGCCTGTTGTCTTGTGTGGGGAGGCATTTGGGAGCGTCATTTGGGTTTAGTTGAGTTTGCATATAATAACAGTTATCATTCAAGTATTGAAATGGCACCATATGAAGCATGTATGGAAGACCGTGTAGATCACCATTAAATTGACATGAAGTGGGAGAGAGACAAGTTTTGGGCCCAGAAATGGTTCGTCAGTGTGCAGAAACAGTAAGATTCATCCAGAAAAGTTGAAAACAGCTCAGAGTCGCCAAAAAGTTATGCAGATGTTAGACGCAGACCATTGCAATTTGAAGTTGGTGACTTTGTATTTTTAAAAGTATCTCCTACTAAAGGTGTATTAAGGTTCAGTAAGAAAGGCAAGTTGAGCCGAGATATGTTGGGCCATTTCAAATAAAAGAAAGGATGGGCGAAGCAGCTTATAAATTAGATTTGCCAGCAGATTTCACTGATGCTCATGATGTGTTTCATGTTTCAATGTTAAGAAAGTATATCAGAGATCCAACCCAAGTCGTCAGCTATTAAAGAGATGATTTGAAGCCAGGACATGTCAATGCCAGAGTATCCAGTGCAAATTTCAGGCTATAGAACTCAAAAGCTCAGAAACAAGGAAATTAAGTTGGTAAAGGTTAGATGGGAGAACAGGCAAGGTGGCGAGGATACTTAGGAATTAACGGAAGAAATGAGAAAAGCGTATCAATACTTGTTTGAGTAAGTTTTATTCTTTTTAGGTGATAGTATCATATGGATTGAATGAAATGTTGATAATTGAATTCTATTTTAAATTTCGAGGACGAAATTTCTTTTTAGGTGATAGTAATGTAAGTCTGAACGTTCGATCGCTCTGGATCATTCGGATCATTTTGTGTGGTTGTGGAGGCCAGTGTGTGGCCAATGACGTGTGTGTTGTGTGCAGGTGAATTCGCAGGTTGTGAGTTTGCCCAATAGCTCACTATTTCTCGGTTTCTATCGCGACAGTTATGGGTGTCGCGTTGTGATCGCGACAGTGAGGGGTGTCGCGTTCATGATCGCGACAGCCATGGCGCCGTGTTCATGACACCACCGGTTTAAGTGAGCGTGTGCATGTGCCGCGTGTCGTGTGCTGGGTGCTTGGGTTGACGTCAGCAGGATTAACGCGACAGCAGAAAGCGTCGCGTTCAGGTCGCGGTGTGAATGGCGTCGCGTTTTACCTGCTTTTCGTTTTTAAGTAACCCTAGCAGAATAGAGCTGGTGAAAGCTCTGCTCGGCCAGGGGGATTTGCTGTGGGAATTTCTTGGTGATTTGGTTGTTAGAGCTCAGTTTGACGAGTTCCTACCGCGAGGACATTACGTGGAGCGGAGGGAACCTCGTACGGGCTTCGTTCTTCACGTTCTTCACGAAGGTAGGGAGATTTCCTATCGTTTGATCGTGGATTGTTCGTGTGGTGTGGATAATGCGTTTATTGCTTCTAAACAATAGATGGCATGTGTAGGAACACATTAAAGCATGAAAGGGACTGAAATACAGGTTTTAATGAGTTTGGGGGATCCGGTTAATGGATTCTGGACAGGGTTCGCACATGTTATCGCGGTTGCTCTGAGAGCCGCGACAAGGCGCGACACCTCGAGCGGTCACGTTTTGAAGGCGGTCTATCGTGCCACCGCGACAACAGCCGAATGTTGTCATCGAGCATAAATGTAAGTGTATGATTATCGCTCAGCGTGTGGTTTATGTTATATGATGATAGAAAGAGGTGCTTTGGCACTCTCGACGCTCAGGGAGTGTGTGATGTGATCCACGTAATGTTTACGTGGTTTGTGCGAAGGTTTCATGTGGTTTGTATGTTGAGCAAACGGTTTTCATGTATGTGGCGTGTAGTTTGACACCTTCCGTGGATACCTCTTCAGTTGGGAGCCCCAGGTTTTGTGTAAGCCAGGCACGTGAGTGCTCGGGGCTTGTCCCGGTACTGAGTACCGACGAGGTCTTGTCATCTTCCTGGACACCCTCATCTTGTGTTGAGTAGTACGTCCGACTGAGGGAAAGACGGCAGTGGGACAACGACTAGAGAGAGTTTGTTGTGTGTCGCTGGTAGCGCGCTCGTAGTTGGGGGAGACGGACACAGTAGACGTACTGGACCCCAGCTAGTCTGTTTCCAGTGTCTCACTTTAGGGAGCTCAGGCCAGAGTCCCAAAGGTGACAGGCATGGGCCTGCGAGGTGTGTGACCTGCAGGTTGTGGTGGTTTAGTTTGACTCCACAGTTCTTGTACTTGTTTAGTGGAGCGGCAACTGGACCTTCGTCCGTGGCTGCGAGACTGAGAGGTGGTCCTGTGTGTTTGTCCGGGTCAGTAAAGGTGTCGCGAACTAGTGACGTGGCTCGAGTGTGGCGTTTCTTACAGTAGCTCATACACCTGCTTGATGTTGCCGTTTATTTAATTACGTTGATCCTGTTAAGCGGAATGGTAAGTGGTACTTACAGTTTTATATTCTGCTAGTTAATATTATAAATTGTTAGTTAGCATTCCTGCTTTGCTAGCTGTGTTGGTTTGCTCGGTTTCTAGGGAGTTTTCCTTACTGAGCCAGAGTGACACGTGAGGCTCACCACTACCTTCTACCAGGTGAGGGAGATCCAGAGATTTCGTGCCCATTCCAGTGGAGGGTCTGCACCACGCAGTGTAATTTACTTTATGTTGTTCACCTCGGGGTATGCCCCAGGTTCTGTTGAAGTTTGGTCACAGTTGTGCTATGGCTATGTAAATTTCATGTAAATTCTTGTGAGATTGTCATATCTTATGAGTATTTAAGCTGGTTCCTTTATGTTTTTACGGACATTTGGTTTGATATCCCTTGCGAGGCTTCGGCCCGTTCGCGGTAGGCAGACTCATGTTGGACTCGTTGTTGGGTTAACGGGTCTGAACAGCGAGGACCGTCACAGAACACCTCTTCTCATCTCGACCGCGTCGAGACCATGATTGCGGGCCTTCACGAGATGCTGGCTCGGATGGAGCAAAGCCAGCAGGCGATGGTGGCTCAGGCTCGGCGGTGAGTCGTCCAGTCACCCCTGCACTGGTCACCCGCAACGACGTCAGACCTACGGAGGCCCAGGCCATTCCACCAGCGATGTCGAAAAGCCATGTTGACGTCCATGTAGCGGTGTCTGTGCTCTCAGCGCCGGTCCCCCTGCAAGTTCCGGCGGCGACACCCGTGGCTCCGGCCACGGCGACAGAGCATGCCGCTCCCAGGATGACTGAGGTCGACCACTACTCAGCCAAGTCGACGCCGCCCCGATGAACCTACTACTGGCAGAGCCTCATTGGAGGAGCGACCTCTAGGAGATGAATAGAATTATTAAGCTCTCCAGCGGGGAACTCAGGTCCCCTTGGTGGCGACACTGCTCTCCACCTCATCGTTCGCCGAGGAGATCACCTCGGCCCCAGTCCCCCTGAAGTTACAACTCCCGAAGTTCCGATGGTACAACGGGACTACTAACTCCATTCATCATCTTGACAATTTCTAGGGACAGATCGAAATGGTGAACCTCTCCGACGTGTTAAGGTGCCGAGCATTCATGTCAACCCTTGACGACAAGGCATTGCAGTGGTTCAAGGCCTTGCCAGTGCGATCGGTGACGAGCTTCCCCGACCTTGCACAACGTTTCCTGGACCACTTTTACAACATAGTGCAGCATTCCCTATGCACCGATGATTTGTGGCTCGTAGCGCAGAAGGAGGGCGAGCTCTTCCGCGACTACACCAAGAGGTTCTAGCTCGAGGTCATGAAGGTGATCGACCTCGACCTGTGGACGACCGTCAACATCCTAACAAGAATCTGCTCCAACGCACCATTCATAGCCTCCATTGCCAAGAAGCCACATGTGAGTCTCTCCGACCTTCTCTCCCGTATGCAGAAGTATGTGAGGATGGAGTCCACCCTCGGCGCAGCAGGCAAGCTAGGGCGCCCTTCCGAGCTGGGGTCCTCGAGCAAGGCGTCGGAGTCGAAGAAGCCCAGGAGGGACGAGCATGCGCCGCGTGGGGATAGACGGTCGGATTCGAGCCGCTGACCAGATGAATCTCGCCGCATCCGCGATCTCCCCCACTTCAGCAGACTCCCGTCCGAGATCTTGCCTGTCATCAAGAAGCTGCCAGAGTTCCGACGGCCCGAGCCGATGACCAAGCCTCCGTCGGGGCACAGGACCGACCTCTTCTGCGAGTATCACAAGGGCTACGAGCACACCACCGACCAGTGCCGGAGCCTTAAAGTGGAGATTGCAGAGATGCTGCGGCGTGGCATCATCGGGAGACACGTCGTCGAAAGATGAACGAAGGAGCATACCCCTGAGGAGGAGTGCGGAGCTCGGGGGGCAAAAGAGCGGTGTGTTGGTCCTGGCCGGAGGCTCGACAGGAGAAGGAGACAGCAGGAGAAAGCGGAAGGCATACACGTCGGCCGTTAGTTCGAGCTCGGGGAGCTCGGCCCCTGGAGTTCGGGGTGTTACAATGTTTTCTGAGGAAGACATTGTCGGCCTTAGCCTCCCCCACGATGACGCGTTGGTCATTCACGCCGACATCGATGGATATGATGTACACCAAATTTTGGTCGATAATGGAGCAGCTCCAGATGTCCTTTTCTACGACTGTTATGTAAAAATGACCAACCTGAGCACCGAGCTCAAACCTGTCGCCACACCTCTCTTCGGGTTTAGCGGGTCGCCGGTCAGCGCCGAGGGGTCGATCAAGTTGAAAGTCACCCTCGGGACCCGACGTGCCTTGTAACCATTGAAGCGAACTTTCTTGTGGTGAAAGTGAAGTCGGATTACAACGCTATCTTCGGTCATAGACTTCTGGGAAAGTTAGGGGGAGTCCCTTCCACCTATCATCAAAAGTTAAAATTCCGACGCCGAGCGGGATAGGCGAGGTAATGGGAAACCAATTCGTAGCCCATCGGTGTTATGTAAATTCCATAAAAGCAAAGGAGCCAGTCATTCCTGAGTATGAGCTAGTGTATGATGAGAATGTTGAGAGACATGAGCCTGCCAAGCAGACGAAGCAAGTTGAGATCACAGAGGAAAAATCAATGGTGATCGGCGCCGAGCTCCAGGAGTTGGAGGCAGAGTTGGCCGAATTTCTCAAAGGTAGCAGCGACGTCTTCGCATGGGCGGAAGACGACCTCCCAAGGATTGACCCGAAGGTTATTTAGCACCACCTGAATGTGGACCTCAGAGTTCGACCTATGCGGCAGAAGAAGCGGCCCTTGTCGGTTGATCGGCAGGAGGCGGTGGACGACAACCTAGCCAAGTACCTATGTGCAGGAACTGTTTGGGATGCCTTCTACCCCGAGTGGGTGGCCAACGTCGTCCTCATTAAAAGGGCGAATGGAAAGTGGCGCATGTGTGTGGACTTCATCGACCTGAACAAGGCATGCCCGAAGGACAGCTTTCCTCTTCCTTGCATCGACCAGCTCGTCGACTCTACGGCGGGACACGAGCTCCTGAGATTCCTCAACGCGTACTCGGGGTATCATCAGATCAGGATGGCCCCTGAAGACGAGGAGAAGACCGCCTTCACCATAGAAAAAGGTTTGTATTGTTTCACCCGAATGCCTTTCGGACTGAAGAATGCAGGGGCAACATACCAGAGGCTCGTCAACATGATGTTCGAGCAACAGATCGGGAAGACCATGGAGATATACATCGACGACATGTTGGTGAAAAGCCAACAAGCCGAGGACCATGTTCGGGATCTAGCCGAGACCTTCGAGGTGCTGCGACGATACAAGATGAGTTTGAACCCTGAGAAGTGCGTCTTCGGCGTCCGTGCCGGGAAGTTCCTCGGCTGCCTCGTCTCGAACCGAGGCATCGATGTCAACCCCTAAAAAGTGCAGGCCATCATAGACATGATGGCTCCAAGGACCGTCAAAGAGGTATAGAGGCTTAACGGCCGAATCACCGCCCTGAGCAGGTTCATGTCCAAGTTGGCCGAGAGGTGCAAGCTCTTCTTCGACGTGTTGCGGAAAGGGCGGTTCGAGTGGAACGATGAGTGTCAAAAGGCTTTTGACGAGCTTAAGGCCCACCTAGCTAATGTACCTACTCTGAGTAAGCCTGTTGCAGGAGAGGAGTTGTTCCTATACATCTCGGCTACGACTCACTCGATCAGCTCAGTGCTCGTGCGAGAAGAAGAGCGAAAGCACCTTCCAGTATACTATACGAGCAAAGCCTTGCGAGGGGCCGAACAACTCTACTCTGACCTCGAGAAGGTAGGGTATGTGCTGGTGATGGCGGCCCGGCGACTCCGACCTTACTTCCAAGCACACAGGATTGTGGTCCTCACCGACGCCCCCATCAAGCAAGTGTTCAGCCAACCCGAGGCCTCGGGGAGGATGGCCAAGTGGGCTGTCAAGCTCGACGAATTCGACATATCATACAGGCCTCAGGTCACCATCAAGGCTCAAGCCCTCGCCGATTTCATTTCTAAAGGTACGGTGAGGTTGTATGAACCAGAGGAGGTCGTCGAGCATTGGCTGGTTTATGTAGATGGGGCATCCAACTCCCAAGGCAGTGGGGCTGGAGTCGTCCTACATTCCCCAGAGGGCCTCGTCCTAAGGTACGCAATCCGATTCGGCTTCTCTGCTTCCAATAATGTAGCCGAGTACGAGGTTGTCATCTCAGGGCTCAGGATGGCAAAGACGTTGGGAGCAACAAAAGTCCAAGTCCATAGCGACTCCCAGCTGACTGTCAGCAAAGTCTCGAAGGAATTTGAGGCCAGGGAAGAAAAGCTCGCCTTATATATGGCCGAGGTCCAGAAAATGATGAACGACTTCGAGTCGGCGGAGCTGCTGAAGATTCCCCGAGCCGATAACTCCCAAGCTGACGCGCTGTCCAAATATGCGGCCACCTCGGAATATCGTCAGGAGTCCTCCGTGTTCATGGAGGAGCTCAGCGAGCCTTCAGTAGGATCTATGGAAGTCATGTGCACCGAGGCTGAGCCGACGTGGATAACCCCTATCATCGAGTACATCTGAGACGGACGGCTCCCGAAGGATAAAGGAGAGGCGTTATAGGTAAAAAGATGAGCCCTAAGGTTTTTTATGATCGGTGGTGACCTCTACAGGAAGGGCTTCAGCTTCCCGCACCTGCGATGCATGGGCTGGAGGCAAGACAAGGAGATCGTCGCTGAGGTGCATGAAGGCACGTGCGGAAGCCACACAGGACCACAGTTTCTGGTCTGAAGAATAGCTCGGCAAGGTTACTGGTGGCCGACCATGTTGAAGGATGCCGAGGGCCACGTCCGAAGATGCCAACAATGCTAGCTCGTCGGCAAGGTTGATCGGCAGCCACCTTTGAGCCTCACTCCACTGACGGCCCCATGGCCTTTCGCGCAATGAAGGATGGACATCCTCAGCCCATTTCCGCCAGCCTCGGGGCAACAAAAATTTCTCATCGTCGGGGTCGACTACTTCACCGAGTGGGTGGAAACTGAGTCTTTGGCAAAAATAACCGATGCCAATGCATGGGGGTTCGTCTGGAAAAACCTCATTTGCAGGTTCGGGCTGCCCCAGACGATCATCACTGACAACGACAAGCAGTTTGACAATGCCAGGTTTTGTCGTAATTGCGCGGAGTTTGGCATCGAGCATCGATTCACCTCGGTTGCACATCCTCAATCTAATGGGCAGGCCGAGGTGACCAATCGGACGCTCCTCGATGGACTGAGAAGGAGGCTGGACGACCACAAGGGCCAGTGGGCTGAGGAGCTACCACACGTGCTATGGGCCTATCGAGTGACGCCCCGGGAAGCCACTCAAGAATCTCCCTTCGCACTCGCCTTCAGTGTAGAAGTAGTGACTCCAGTGGAATTACTCGTACCCTCATAAAGAGTTCTAGGGTTCGAGCATGAAGACAACGATTGCTCGTTGCATGCCGAGCTAGATCTAGTCGAAGAACGGCGAGACAATGCAGCGTCCAGAGTTGAAGCCTACCAGCGTAAGATGAAGCGAAGATTCAACACAACTGTCAGGCCTCGTCGCTTCAGTGCAAGTAGCCTCGTCCTTCGGAAGCTCGCCATCTCGGATCCCAAGTCGGCTGGAGGGAAGCTATCCCCCACATGGGAGGGCCCGTATCGGGTAATCGAAGACCTCGGATAGGGGGCCTACCGTATGGTAGACCTAAGTGGCTCGGCAGTTCCAAGAACATGGAACATCGAGCACCTCCGATGTTATTATCCTTAAAGTATAAATGTTCTACGAGGTCGCTTTGGCACTCTAAATTTCCTAAGGAGATCGCTTCGGCACTCCGAGCTTAACGAGGTCGCTTCGGCACTCTAACGTCCTCTACGAGGTCGCTTCAGCACTCTAAATTTCCTAAGGAGATCGCTTCGGCACTCCGAGCTTAACGAGGTCGCTTCGGCACTCTAACATCTTCTACGAGGTCACTTCGGCACTCTAAATTTCCTAAGGAGATCGCTTCAGCACTCCGAGCTTAACGAGGTCGCTTCGGCACTCTAACATCTTCTACGAGGTCGCTTCGGCACTCTAAATTTCCTAAGGAGATCGCTTCGGCACTCCGAGCTTAATGAGGTCGCTTTGGCACTCTAACATCTTCTACGAGGTCGCTTCGGCACTCTAAATTTCCTAAGGAGATCGCTTTGGCACTCCGAGCTTAACAAGGTCACTTCGGCACTCTAACATCTTCTACAAGGTCGCATCGACACTCTAAATTTCCTAAGGAGATCGTTTCGGCACTCCGAGCTTAACGAGGTCGCTTCAGCACTCTAACGTCTTCTACGAGGTCGCTTCGGCACTCGAAATTTCCTAAGGAGATCGCTTTGGCACTCCGAGCTTAACGAGGTCACTTCGGCACTCTAACGTCTTCTACGAGGCCGCTTCGGCATTCTAAATTTCCTAAGGAGGTCGCTTCGGCACTCCGAGCTTAACGAGGTCACTTCGGCACTCTAACGTCTTCTACCAGGTCGCTTCGGCATTCTAAATTTCCTAAGGATATCGCTTCGCCACTCTGAGCTTAACGAGGTTACTTTGGCACTCTAAATTTCCTAAGGAGGTCGCTTCAGCCATCCGAAGTCTTTAACAAGTTCGACACTACGAGTATCTAACGAGTTCGTTTCGACGCTCTAAGCATACATGAAACTGCGACGGTAACACGTTTGCAAGCATACGAGATCAAAAAAAGTGATTGCATTAAAAGAACGGCCCAAGGGCCGAAACAAAGTTCTTACAAAAAACACCGATCAAAGCTCGGTGGCAGCTTCGGACAGACGTCGGTTAGTGGGGTCGTGTGACAGTCCTCGTTGTTCAGACCCGTTAACCCAATAACGTGCCTAACACGAGTCCGCCTCCCACGACCGGACCGAAGCCTCGCAAGGGATATTAAACTACTAATCCGTAGAAATATAAAGGAACAAACTCAAATATATATAAGATTTGCCAATCTCACAAATATTATTAGAAATGTACATAGCAATAGCACAATTGTAACCAAACTACAACAACAACCTGGGGCATACCCCGAGGTGTACAACAGAAAAGTAAATTACACTGTCGGTGGTGCAAACCCTCTGCTACGGTGCGGCTCAGAACTAGACGACGGGTGTGAGGTCTCCTGCTCTTCCTCACCTGAAAGAGTAGGGGGGTGAGCCTCTCGAGTCACTAGCTCAGTAGGGAAACTCTCTAGAATCGAGCAAACCAACACAAGTAGTAAAGCAGGAACTACACTAACAATTCATAGAACTATCTAGCAGGATATAAAATTGTAAATGCCACTTACCACTTGCCGCTTAACAGAACAATAGTGATAAATAAATGGTAAACCCAAACAAGTGTACGTGCTACAGTAGGAAACTGCCTCACTCGAGTCACGTGGACTGGCTCGCGACACCACTACTGACTCGAACAAACCACACAGGACTACCTCTCAGTCTCGCAACCACGGACGAAGGTCCAGTTGCCGCTCCACTAAACCAGTACAAATAACTGTGGAGTCCAACTAAACCACCGCAACCTGTAGGTCACACACCCCACAGGCCCATGCCTGGCACCTTTAGGGACTCTGGCCTGAGCTCCCTAAAGTGAGGCACTGGAAAACATGACTAGCTGGGGCCCAGTACGTCTACTGGTGTCCGTCTCCCCCAACTAGGGCTGTTCATAATTCGGTTCAAACCGAAAAACCAAACCGAACCGACCAGTTCGGTTCGGTTCGGTTCGGTTTGGACCTCTACAGAGTTCAGTTCGGTTTCACATCTTGAAACCGAATAAACCGAAGATATATATAATATTCATTTTAATAACCCAAACAAAGTGTAGAGTAGTTGGTTAGCGCTGGGTGGTGCACCGCCTGCCACCTCTGAGGTCTTGAGTTCAAAACCTGCCTCCACTAAACAGACATTTTTTTGTCAAAAAAAGGGGACAGATCTGAGATTTATTGTAAAAACATGGCAAAAGTAAGATTTGAACACCCCACCTACCATATAATGGCCAGCGCCTTAACCATCAAGGCAACCGTGCGGCTGTAATATAAAAAGTATTACACTTCGGTTTAAACCGAACCGAACCGGTTCAGTTCGGTTCGGGTTGACCTTGGGATTCGGTTCGGTTCGGTTGACCAAAAAATGAGTCAACCCGGACCAAACCGACCCATGTTCACCCCTACCCCCAACCACGAGCGCGCTACAAGCGACAACACAACAAACTCTCTCTAGTCGCTGTCCCACTGCCGTCTTTCCCTCAGTCGAACGTACTACTCAGCACAAGAGTAAGGGTGTCCAGAAAGACGACAAAACCTCGACGGTACTCAGTATCGGGACAAGCCCCGAGCACACACGCGCCTGGCTCACACAAAACCTGGGGCTCCCAACTGAAGAGGTATCCACGGTAGGCGTTAAACTACACGCCACGTACACAAACCACGTGCACACCGCACAAGCCACGTGAAACCTTCACGTAAACCGCATGAACACCACGCCAACCACACACACCACACGCTCCCCGAGCACTGCGAGTGCCAATGCACCGCTTACCATTGCCGCACAACATATATATGATAATCTGATAATATTACACTAGCATACATATGCATATGACAACCTCGGTTGTGATCACGACGGGG
>JACBKR010002887.1:0-32229 GCA_014218235.1 Colocasia esculenta | reverse complement strand
AGAGTACCTCACATTAGTGATTGTTGAAGGCCCGGGTTGATCTTGCAATTGAGGAGTGTTCTGGAGGAGGGGTGGCTGGAGGACTTTCATCTGAGGTTGTCTTCTTGTTGTGGATCTTCACAGGAACTTCATCATGATTTCTGATCAAACAAACCGTCATCTTCATCATCGTACTGCGAAGAAATCACTCTTGTCCTTTTGAAACTCTTGAGTTTTCCTTTTTCTTTCTTTGAAGTTCCTCAAGGTGTTTACCCTTCCATGTCATCAACCTGTAGGAATTTACAATTGTTAGGCTTGATTTGAGATTCATCAAAAAGACATGTGGATTTCTTCCACCTTCTAGTTTTCAGATTGAACACCCTATATGCTCTAGAATTTTCAGAGTATCCAAGAAAATACCTTGATCGCTTTTGGCTTCAAACTTGTCCAGTCATTTTAATCATTGTTATGTATAACACCTTTGAACCAAAAACTTTAAAGTACCCAAGGTGGGTTTCTTACCTTTCAGAAGTTCGTAAGGAGTTTTCTTGAATACGGGTCTTACCATGGCTCGGTTAAGGATGTAGCAAGATGTGTTTACCGCTTCTGCCCAAAAGGTTCGTGCTAATTGATTCTCGACCAGAAGCGTACGAGCCATCTCCACCAAGGTTCTATTCTTCCTCTCCACAACTCCATTTTGCTCGGGAGTTCTCGGGAGGAATAGGTGGTCTATACCTTGGTTCCTGCAAAAATTCGGAGAAGAATTATTGTCAAATTCTCCCCTGTATCAGTGCGGATGGAGCAGATTTTTTTGACATTCCCTGCTCAATTTTGTTGAAGAATTCTTCAAAAACTTTAATGCTCATTCTTGTGAGCCAGGAATTTTACCCAATGAACCTAGAGAAGTCATCCACAATGACAAAACCATAACGCTTGCCATTGAGACTGAGTGTTCTTTGTAGGTCCAAATAGGTCCATGTGCAAGATTCATAAGCTTGGAAGTACTTACCGGTGCCTTTGATTTGAAGGATTTCCGGGTTTGTTTTCCCCTGTGCACAATGCATCACAAAAATTTCATTCTTGTTAAAGGAGATTTCAGGAAGACCACTTACCAACTTAAGCCTCATGATCTTGTGCAATACATTGTAACTAGCATGACCGAGCCTACGATGCCACAATGTAAGCTCGTCCTGTTTTTTTGCTACAAGACACAAATTGTATTTTCTGGATCATCTAAGTCAACATGTAGATGTTATTCATTCTTTTCCAGAAAATTTTAGGCTTCCTGTTTCCTTATCAAGAATTTGACATGAATTGGATTCAAAGACAATTTTATGACCTTATCACACATTGACTTATGCTAAGCAAATGTGATGAAGGCCATCAACTAGTAGCACATGTCTATAGAGTTGAGGCAAACTTACCAACTTTACCTGAGCCTTGATCTGGCCTTTGTGGTTACCTCCAAAGATCACTGACCTCCGTCTTTTTCCACGAGCAAACGGAATTTAGCTTTGTCCCCGTCATATGCCTCGAGCAGCACTGTCCAGGTACCATTTGTTTTTGATTGTGGGCTGCTAGGCATTCCTGACATGTGGATCAGACGAGAGGTTTTGGTACCCAAATTACTTTGGGTCCCATTGTAACATTCATGCCAAATAACAAATGCTTAGGAATCCAAACTTGTTTGATTTTCATTTGATTTGGCTATTCCAGCATTGTTTTTTAGTGTGCCCAACCTTTTTACATATGTTGCATGATGGTGGTTTTTGAGGAAACAACATTGCTTTAACCTTTGTGGGAGCAGCATTGGCATTTTTCCTTTTGTTGCCTTGTAAATTTAGCTTTAGGAGTTTGCTGTTTGTCTGTCTTGAGCTTGTTGCAAATTCCTTGATTGGCCAGAAACAAACTTGACCATTTTAGATTCATGTTCTTTCCTTGGAAGGATTTCCTATTCTTTGAAGGGGTCGTTTGCTTGAACTTGGGCTGGTATCAATGAAGTTTGTCACAGATTTTTGCCATTTCCTTTGGCTTTGCTTTTTGAAACCCGATCCCATGTCTAGCAACATAACATTTGAACCTAAAATAGCATCCAGATTTTGCTTACTTTTGACAAAACTAGATAAATCTTTTGACTTACCTTTTAAGTCATTTTCAGCTTTTTCCAAGTTCTCCTTTAGCTTTTCATGCTCTATTAAGGCTTTCAAGAGAGTTCATTAAATCATCTCTTTCCTTTTGAACTTCTTGAAATTAAGTTTCATGCTGTCCAATTCATCACTGTGTGTTTTGTTTCATCAAGTTTCATCATTTCAATTACCTTATTCAAGGATTCAATTTCATCATGGTTTTTGACTCATGAACAGGGAATTGAATTTTTTCTTGAGTGCTTTATTTTCAGACTTGAATTCACAATTTTTCAAATAGAACAGTGTAAGCTCTCCCATTGAATAATAGAGTATGTTTCAAGGAGAATTTTACCTCATTCGAGTCATCACTTCTCGCCATGAGACAGTGGACTTCATCATCTCCGGAGGTAGCTTGGCTGTTCTGATCGTCATCCTCATCACTCCAAGTGGCCACCATTGCCTTGGCCTTCTTGAAGGTGAATTTGTCCTTTCTTAAGCTTCTTTTTGAGCTCAGGGCATTCTCCTCTCATATGCCCTTGCTTCTTGCACTCATAGCAAACAATTTCAGATTTTTGTTAGAATCAAACTGTTAGAAAGTCTTTCTTTTGGAAAGGTTTAGAGTTACCTGTACCTCTCCTCTTGAACTCAGAACTTTCTTGAATTGTCTAGTGAGCATAGCCATTTCATCATTGTCACTCTCACTAGACGATTCACTGACTTCACTTTCCTGAATAATTCCTTTTTGAAACTGAAGAAGTCCTCTGGAAGCCTTCAAGGCAAGTGGCTTCCTAGGATTTCTTTAGTTTCTTTTCTTTTAACATTCAATCATAAGTCATCAAGGAGCCAATTAATTCATCCACCTTTCATTTTTGAGAGGATCTTTGGAATCTTCAATGACAGTGGCTTTGGTGTTCCAAGAGGATGGAAGAGACCGAAGTATCTTCCTCCCTCACCAAGTCACTCTCCGAGTATTCTTTTTGAGACCTTTCAATCCATTTATGATATCATGAATCTAGCAAACATGTCTGAAATGGTTTCATCATTATTCATTTTGAACATTTCATATTCTGAACCAGCATGCTTACCTTTGATTCTCTACCTCGGACGTACCTTCATAGTGAGCTCAAGCTTGTCCCACATCTCCTTAGCTGAGGTGCATGTGGAGAATCTTGAGTACTCCTTTGGGTGGACGGCGCCTTGCATCATATTGAGGGCGCTCCAGTTGAGTGTCCCTTTGAGATTTGGTCCTTCGTCCAGGTATCCTCGTCCTCAGGCAGTTCGTATGCTCCCTTTTTGACTATTTTCCATAGTTCGAAATTCTGTGCGCAGAGAAAAACCTGCATCCAATTTTTCCAATAAGGATAGTCAGTGCCATCAAAAGAAGGGTGGCCTGGTCACTGAGTGTCCCTCAGCCATATACCCCTTGTTAGATTCCATTTGACCGAGAATCTCCTGATCGTAAGATCAATAATAAAGCGTAAAAATCGGAGAAACTCGGCTCTGATACCAATGAAGAGATGCGAAATTCCCTAAATGGTATCTAGAAGGGGGGTGGAATAGATTACGGACAATTAAAAGCTTAACGCCCTCTTTTTGCAATAGTACAGACAATTAAAGTGTTAGCAATGATCAGACTATGTGTGGATGTGTGTGAGTGATTGATATATGGATAGCAAGTACTCAAACGTGTATAATTTGTCGTGCCTACCAAACATCTAACGCAAAATTTGCAAACACGAGAACACGTAGATTTTACGTGGTTCGGAGTACACAACTCGTGTATCCTACATCCACGGGCCACACACACACGCAGAATCACCTGCTATGAGCTAGTTCACGAACTACAACACACACGTGTTTATCTGATGTGAACTACGATCAGATTAACACACACACACGGTATCAAGCACAACAACCGCTTGAAACACCACACACACACACAAGTATGGATAGAAAGAACAGGGAAGGGTTGGAGAGTTGAGGACAAATCCAATAAGCAAACTCTTCCTCTGAGAACGTCCTCCTGGAGTCCAAGCTTCGACTTTGAGATCAGATTTTATGTTTATGTAGGTGCTTGAATCCAAGACGTTCCGGACTTCACCTTCCGCTGCAAGAGTCTTCCGTCTTGGTTCTGGGTCGGTAGGTTGAAGCAAAGCAGCAGAACAGAGGTTTTCTGGAGAGCTCTTTAGGGTTCTTGAAGGAGGCTGCTTGTGTACGAGATTTGTTGCAAAAGGTTGCTTATATATGGTGTTAACATATGGAGAGTCGTACTCCATGGAAACACTAAGTTTGGCAACTTGCAAAACTTTCCCGTAATTGTTTTCGTTTGTTGTCGACAGGTCTTGCACCTGCTGTCGACAGGCGTAGACAGTTTGTGAAGACTAGAAGGCTGAAGCTCTACTGTGTGCATCTGTCGACAGGTGGTCTGCTGCTGTCGACAGGCGCAGGCCTTCAGAGATTTTTGATCTTCGGACTGGTTGCATCTGTCGACAGGGGACTCCTGTCTGTCGACAGTCAATGCTTGGCAGAACTGTGCTTTCTGACTGATTGTATCTGTCGACAGGTCCTTGCTTGCTTCGACAGGTACCTTGTCTTTTGACTTTATTCTTGATCTTTCAGCTTGTTTTTTGGCACCATGTCTTTTGCATGGTATCCTACAAAAGTAAACATAATTAGTGAGATCTATGAGCATAAAATCAAGCATTTGTACCAAGTTGTTATGACAAGTTATTGTTTGAAGATCTCATGTATTTAAAATCAATTCACATTGTTTATCACTTGTTTGCATTGTACATCATTGCACATCAATGTTCATCAATGTTCATCATCAAAAAATGTTGTATTGATTAATTAGAATGTGAGCTCAATCTTCTCAACATGAGAACCCAACAACGTCGTTTCGGGGTCTAAAAACCTTCGTTTTGCACTCCGAAATTGCTATTCTAGCCGACGATCTCCCCTATTCCAAGGTTTTTGAGCAGTAGCGACTCCCTCGATTACGCGAATCACTGGAAGAGCCCACACGCGGGGGAGCGCCCAGTCACAGCGATCGGAAGTCGTGTTCAACTCGACGCGAGATCTCCGCCCCAGGTCGTGGATGGGTGCCCGAACATCACCGATATAGTCACCTCCTCCGGTTTATTCCCACCCCTTCAACGAAAGAATTGGGCATAACTTTCCGCACGGGCATCAGAATCGCTTACGTGACCACAATTCAGAATCGGCACTCCGAGACGGTCGACAAGGCGCTGGTTTCACAGGAATTCCGTTCCGGGGGTAAAATCCCCCCCGGAGCGGTGTACTAGTACACGACTGCCGTACCCTCCGTCGGACGAAGATATTTACTCGCCCGGGGGTCGGAACCGCCTGCGAGGCCCCATTCAAAGTCGGCTTCGACCCGGTCGGTAAATGGTCGCATTGGGCGATTTCTGGTCCGGCGCCCAAATTCCTCTCCGGGAGAGCGGTCGCAGGCTACCGATGCGATCGCATACGGACACCGCTTCGCTCAAACAGGCAGAACTTTTCGCTCGGTTATCGGAATCGCTTATAAGACCCCAATTCGGAATCGGCACTTAGAGGCGCTCGACGCACACATATTGCCTCAGGCGATAAGACGTCGTTTCGGGGTCTAAAAACCTTCAATTCGCACTCCGAAATTGCGATTCTAGCCGACGATCTCCCCTATTCCAAGGTTTTTTGGCAATAGCGACTCCCTCGATTACGCGAATCGCTGGAGGATCCCACACGCGGAGCCGCCCAGTCACAGCGATCGGAAGTCGTGTTCAACTTGACGCGAGATCTCCTCCCCAGTCGTGGATATGGGTGCCCGAACATCGCCGATATAGTCACCCCCTCCTGTTTATTCCACCCCTTCAGTGAAAGAATTGGCATAACTTTCCGCACGGGCATCGGAATCGCTTACGTGACCACAATTCTGAATCGGCACTCCGAGACGGTCGACAAGGCGCTGGTTTCGCAGAATTCCGTCCGGGGCAAAAAATCCCCCGGAGCATGTGTACTAGTACACCGACTGCCGTACCCTCCGGTCGGACGCGGATATTTACTCACCCGTGGGTCGGAACCGCCCGCAGGCCCCAATTCAGAGTCCGCACTTCGACCCGGTCGGTAAATGGTCGCATTCGGCGATTTCTAGTCCGGCGCCCGAATTCCTCACCGGGAGCGCGGTCGCAGGCTGCCGATGAGATCGCATACGGACACCGCTTCGCTCAAACATGCATAAGTTTTCGCTCGGTTATCGAATCGCTTATAACCCCAATTCGGAATCGGCACTCAGAGGCGCTCGACACCCTCTTACTGCCTCAAGCGATAAGACGTCATTTCGGGGTCTAAAAACCATCATTTTGCACTCCGAAATTGCGATTCTAGCCGACGATCTCCCCTATTCCAAGGTTTTTTGGCAGTAGCGACTCCCTCGATTACGCGAATCACTGGCGGAGCCCACACGCGGAGCCGCCCATTCACAGCGATCGGAAGTCGTGTTCAACTCGACGCGAGATCTCCGCCCCATGTCATGGATATGGTGCCCGAACATCGCCGATATAGTCACCCCCTCCGGTTTATTCCGACCCCTTCAGCGAAAGAATTGGGCATAACTTTCCGCACGGGCATCAGAATCGCTTACGTGACCACAATTCGGAATCGGCACTCCGAGACGGTCGACAAGGCGCTGGTTTCGCGGAATTCTGTTCCGGGGCCAAAATCCCCCGCGGAGCGTGTGTACTAGTACACCGACTGCCGTACCCTCCGGTCGGACGAGGATATTTACTCGCTCGGGGGTCGGAACCGCCCGCGAGGCCCCAATTCAGAGTCGGCACTTCGACCCGGTCGGTAAATGGTCGCATTCGGAGATTTCCGGTCCGGCTCCCAAATTCCTCTCCGGGAGCGCGGTCGCAGGCTGCCGATGCGATCGCATACGGACACCGCTTCGCTCAAATAGGCATAACTTTTCGCTCGGTTATCGGAATCGCTTATAAGACCCCAATTCGGAATCGGCACTCAGAGGCGCTCGACGCCCACTTATTGTCTCAGGCAATAAGACGTCATTTCGGGGTCTAAAAAGCTTCGTTTCGCATTCCAAAATTGTGAGTCTAGCCGACGATCTCCACTATTCCAAGGTTTTTTGGCAGTAGCGACTCCCTCGATTACGCGAATCGCTGGCGGAGCCCACACGCGGAGCTGCCCAGTCACAGCGATCGGAAGTCGTGTTCAACTCGACGCGAGATCTCCTCCCCAGGTCGTGGATATGGGTGCCTAAACATCGCCGATATAGTCACCCCCTCCTGTTTATTCCCACCCCTTCAGCGAATGAATTGGTCATAACTTTCCGTACGGGCATCGGAATCGCTTACGTGACCACAATTCGGAATCGGCACTCCGAGACGGTCGACAAGGCGCTGGTTTCGTGGAATTCCATTCCGGGGCCAAAATCCCCCCCAGAGCGTGTGTACTAGTTCACCGACTGCCGTACCCTCCGGTCGGACGCGGATATTTACTCGCCCGGGGGTCGGAACCGCCCGCGAGGCCCCAATTCAGAGTCGGCACTTCGACCCGGTCGGTAAATGGTCGCATTCGGCGATTTCCGGTCCGGCGCCCAAATTCCTCTCCGGGAGCGCGGTCGCAGGCTTCCGATGCGATCGCATACGGACACTGCTTCGCTCAAACATGCATAACTTTTCGCTCGGTTCGGAGTTGCTTATAAGACCCCAATTCGGAATCGGAACTCGAGGCGCTCGACGACCACTTATTGCCTCAGGCGATAAGACGTCGTTTCAGGGTCTAAAAACCTTCAATTCGCACTCCGAAATTGTGATTCTAGCCGACGATCTCCCCTACTCCAAGGTTTTTTGGCAGCAGCGAGTCCCTCGATTACGCGAATCGCTGGCGGATCCCACCCGCGGAGCCGCCCAGTCACAGCGATCGGAAGTCGTGTTCAACTCGACGCGAGATCTCCTCCCCAGGTCGTGGATATGGGTGCCCGAACATCGCCGATATAGTCACCCCTCCTGTTTATTCCCACCCCTTCAGCGAAAGAATTGGGCATAACTTTCGGCACGGGCATCGGAATCGCTTACGCGGCCACAATTTGGAATCGGCACTCCCAGACGTCGACAAGGCGCTGGTTTCGCAGAATTCTGTTCCGGGGCCAAAATCCCCCCCAGAGAGTGTGTACTAGTACACCGACTGCCGTACCCTCCGTCGAACGTGGATATTTACTCGTCCGGTTCGGAACGGCCCGCGAGGGACCATTCAGAGTCGGCACTTTGACCCTGTCGGTAAATGGTCGCATTCGGAGATTTCCGTCCGGCGCGCCAAATTCCTCTCCGAGAGCGCGGTGCAGCCTGCCGATGCGATCGCATACGGACACCGCTTCGCTCAAACAAGCATAACTTTTCGCTCGGTTATCGGAATTGCTTATAAGACCCAAATTCGGAAAAGGCACTCAGAGGCGCTCGCCGACGCCACTTTATTGCCTCAGGTGAAAAGACGTCGTTTCGCAGTCCGAAATTGTGATTCTAGCCGACGATCTCCCCTATGCCAAGGTTTTTTGGCAGTAGCGACTCCCTCGATTACGCGAATCGCTGTCGGAGCCCTCACGCGGAGCCGCCCAGTCACAGCTATCGGAAGTCATGTTCAACTCGACGCGAGATCTCCTCTCCAGGTCGTGGATATGGGTGCCCGAACATCGCCGATATAGTCACCCCCTCCGGTTTATTCCCACCCCTTCAACGAAAGAATTGGGCATAACTTTCCGCACGGGCATCAGAATCGCTTACGTGACCACAATTCGGAATCGGCACTCCGAGACGGTCGACAAGGCGCTGGTTTTGCGGATTCTGTTCCGGGGCCAAAATCCCCCCCGGAGCATGTGTACTAGTACATCGACTACCGTACCCTTCGGTCGGACGAGGATATTTACTCGCCCGGGGGTCGGAACCGCCCGCGAGGCCCCAATTCAGAGTCCGCACTTCGACCGGGTCGGTAAATGGTCGCATTCGGAGATTTCCGGTCCGGCTCCCAAATTCCTCTCCGGGAGTGCGGTCGCAGGCTGCCGATGCGATCGCATACGGACACCGCTTCGCTCAAACAGGCATAACTTTTCGCTCGATTATCGGAATCGCTTATAAGACCCCAATTCGGAATCGGCACTCAGAGGCGCTCGACGTCCACTAATTGCGTCAGGCAATAAGACGTCGTTTCGGGGTCTAAAAAGCTTCGTTTCGCACTCCGAAATTGTGATTCTAGCCGACGATCTCCCCTATAACCAGGTTTTTTGGCGGTAGCGACTCTCTCGATTACGCGAATCGCTGGCGGAGCCCTCACGCGGAGCCGCCCAGTTTCAGCGATCGGAAGTCGTGTTCAACTCGACGCGAGATCTCCTCCCCAGGTCGTGGATATGGTGCCCGAACATCGCCGATATAGTCACCCCCTCCGATTTATTCCCACCCCTTCAACGAAAGAATTGGGCATAACTTCCGCACGGGCATCAGGAATCGCTTACGTGACCACAATTCAGAATCAACACTCCGAGACGGTCGACAAGGCGCTGGTTTCACGGAATTCTGTTCCGGGGCCAAAATCCCCGGAGCGTTGTACTAGTACACCGACTGCCGTACCCTCCGGTCGGACGATATATTACTCGCCGGGGGTCGGAACCGCCCGCGAGGCCCCAATTCAGAGTCGGCACTTCGACCCGGTCGGTAAATGGTCGCATTCGGCGATTTCCGGTCCGGCTCCCAAATTCCTCTCCGGAGCGCGGTCGCAGGCTGCCGATGCGATCGCATACGGACACTGCTTCGCTCAAACAGGCATAACTTTTCGCTCGGTTATCGGAATTGCTTATAAGACCCCAATTCGGAATCGGAACTCAGAGGCGCTCGACGCCCACGTATTGCGTCAGGCGATAAGACGTCGTTTCGGGGTCTAAAAACCTTCAATTCGCACTCCAAAATTGTGATTCTAGCCGACGATCTCCCCTATTCCAAGGTTTTTTGGCAGTAGCGACTCCCTTGATTACGCGAATCGCTGGCGGATCCCACACGCGGAGCCGCCCAGTCACAGCGATCGGAAGTCGTGTTCAACTCGACGCGAGATCTCCTCCCCAGGTCGTAGATATGGGTGCCCGAACATCGCCGATATAGTCACCACCTCCGGTTTATTCCCACCCCTTCAGCGAAAGAATTTGGCATAACTTTCGGCACGGGCATCAGAATCCCTTACGTGACCACAATTCGGAATCGGCACTCCGAGATGGTCGACAAGGCGCTGGTTTCGCAGAATTCCGTTCCTGGGCCAAAATCCCCCCCAGAGAGTGTGTACTAGTACATCGACTGCCGTACCCTCCGGTCGGACGCGGATATTTACTCGTCGGGGGTCGGAATCGCCCGCGAGGCCCCAATTCAGAGTCGGCACTTCGACCCGGTCGGTAAATGGTCGCATTCGGAGATTTCCGGTCCGGCTCCCAAATTCCTCTCTGGGAGCGCGGTCGCAGGCTGCCGATGCGATCGCATACGGACACCGCTTCGCTCAAACAGGCATAACTTTTCGCTCGATTATCGGAATCGCTTATAAGACCCCAATTCGTAATCGGCACTCAGAGGCGCTCGACGCCCACTAATTGCGTCAGGCGATAAGACGTCGTTTCAGGGTCTAAAAAGCTTCGTTTTGCACTCCGAATTGAGATTCTAGCCGACGAACTCCCCTATTCCAAGGTTTTTTGGCAGTAGCGACTCCGTCGATTACGCGAATCGCTGGCGGAGCCCACATGCGGAGCCGCCCAGTCACAGCGATCGAAGTCATGTTCAACTCGCCGCGAGATCTCCTCCCCAGGTCGTGGATATGGGTGCCCGAACATCACCGATATAGTCACCCCCTCCGGTTTATTTCCACCCCTTCAGCGAAGAATTTGGCATAACTTTCCGCACGGGCATCAGAATCCCTTACGTGAACACAATTCGCAATCGGCACTCTGAGACGGTCGACAAGGCGCTGGTTTCACGAAATTCCATTCCGGGGCCAAAATCCCCCCCGGAGCGTGTGTAACTTGTACACCGACTGCCGTACCCTCCGGTCGGACGCGGATATTTACTCGCCCGGGGGTCGGAACCGCCCGCGAGGCCCCAATTCAGAGTCGGCACTTCGACCCGATCGGTAAATGGTCGCATTCGGCGATTTCCGGTCCGGCGCCCAAATTCCTCTCCGGGGGCGCGGTCGCAGGCTGCCGATGCGATCGCATACGGACACCGCTTCGCTCAACATGCATAACTTTTCGCTCGGTTATCGGAATCGCTTCTAAGACCCCAATTCGGAATCAGCACTCAGAGGCGCTCGACGCCACTTTTATTGCCTCAGGCGATAAGACGTCGTTTCAGGATCTAAAAACCATCGTTTCGCACTCCGAAATTGCGATTCTAGTCGACGATCTCCCCTATTCCAAGGTTTTTTGGCAGTAACGACTCCCTCGATTACGCGAATCACTGGCGGAGCCCACACGCGGCCGCCCAGTCACAGCGATCGGAAGTCGTGTTCAACTCGACGCGAGATCTCCTCCCCAGGTCGTGTATGGGTGCCCGAACATCGCCGATATAGTCACCCCCACCGGTTTATTCCCACCCCTTCAACGAAAGAATTGGGCATAACTTTCCGCACGGGCATCAGAATCGCTTACGTGACCACAATTCGGAATCGGCACTCCGAGACGGTCGACAAGGCCCTGGTTTCACAGAATTCTGTTCCGGCGCTAAAATCCCCCCCGGAGCGTGTGTACTAGTACACCGACTGCCGTACCCTCTGGCTGGACGCGGATATTTACTCGCCCGGGGGTCGGAACCGCCCGCGAGGCCCCAATTCAGAGTCGGCACTACGACCCGGTCGGTAATGGTCGTATTCGGCGATTTCCGGTCCGGCGCCCCCAAATTCCTCTCCGGGAGCACGGTCGCATGCTGCTGATGCGATCGCATACGGACATTGCTTCGCTCAAGCAGGCATAACTTTTCGCTCGGTTATCGGAATTGCTTATAAGACCCCAATTCGGAATCGGAACTCAGAAGTGCTCGACCCCCACTTATTGCCTCAGGCGATAAGATGTTGTTTCGGGGTCTAAAAACCTTCAATTCGCACTCCGAAATTGTGATTCTAGCCGACGATCTCCCCTTTTCCAAGGTTTTTTGGCAGTAGCGACTCCCTCGATTACGCGAATCGCTGGCGGATCCCACACGCGGAGCCGCCCAGTCACAGCGATCGGAAGTCGTGTTCAACTCGACGCGAGATCTCCTCCCCAGGTCGTGGATATGGGTGCCCGAACATCGCCGATATAGTCACCCCTTCTGTTTATTCCCCCCCTTCAGCGAAAGAATTCGGCATAACTTTCGGCACGGGCATCGGAATCGCTTACGTGACCACAATTCGGAATCGGCACTCCGAGACGGTCGACATGGCGCTGGTTTCGCGGAATTGCGTTCCTGGGCCAAAATCCCCCCCGAGAGTGTGTACTAGTACACCGACTGCCGTACCCTCCGGTCGGATGCGGATATTTACTCGTCCGGGGGTCAGAACCGCCCGCGAGGCCCCAATTCAGAGTCGGCACTTCGACCCTGTCGGTAAATGGTCGCATTCGGCGATTTCCGGTCTGGCGCGCAAATTCCTCTCCGAGAGCGCGGTCGCAGCTGCCGATGCGATCGCATACGGACACCGCTTCGCTCAAACAAGCATAACTTTTCGCTCGATTTTCGGAATCGCTTATAAGACCCAAATTCGGAATCGGCACTCAGAGGCGCTCGACGCCCACTTATTGCCTCAGGCAATAAGACGTCGTTTCGCCACTCCGAATTGTGATTCTAGCCGACGATCTCCCTATGCCAGGTTTTTTGGCAGTAGCGACTCCCTCGATTACGCGAATCGCTGTCGGAGCCCTCACGCGGAGCCGCCCAGTCACAGCGATCGGAAGTCGTGTTCAACTCGACGCGAGATCTCCTGCCCAGGTCGTTGATATGGGTGCCCGAACATCGCCGATATAGTCACCCCCGACGGTTTATTCCACCCCGTCAACGAAAGAATGGGCATAACTTTCCGCACGGGCATCAGAATCGCTTACGTGACCACAATTCGGAATCGGCACTCCGAGACGGTCGACAAGGCGCTGGTTTTGCGGAATTCTATTCCGGGGCCAAAATCCCCCCCGGAGCGTGTGTACTAGTACACCGACTGCCGTACCCTCCGGTCGGACGAGGATATTTACTCGCCCGGGGGTCGGAACGGCCCGCGAGGCCCCAATTCAGAGTCGGCACTTCGACCCGGTCGGTAAATGGTCGCATTCGGAGATTTCCGGTCCGACTCCCAAATTCCTCTCCGGGAGCGCGGTCGCAGGCTGCCGATGCGATCGCATACGGACACCGCTTCGCTCAAACAGGCATAACTTTTCGCTCGATTATCGGAATCGCTTATAAGACCCCAATTCGGAATCGACACTCAGAGGCGCTTAACGCCCACTAATTTCGTCAAGCGATAAGACGTCGTTTCGGGGTCTAAAAAGCTTCGTTTAGAACTCCGAAAGTGAGATTCTAGCCGACGATCTCCTCCCCACTCTGTCGATTACGCGAATCGCAAGCGGAGCCCACACGCGGAGCCGCCCAGTCACAGCGATCGGAAGTCATGTTCAACTCGCCGCGAGATCTCCTCCCCAGGTCGGGGATATGGGTGCCCGAACATCGCCGATATAGTCACCCCCTTCGGTTTATTCCCACCCCTTCAGCGAAAGAATTGGGCAAAACTTTTCGCACGGGCATCAGAATCCCTTACGTGAACACAATTCGGAATCGGCACTCTGAGACGGTCGACAAGGCAATGGTTTCACGGAATTCCGTTCCGGGGCCAAAATCCCCCCCGGAGCGTGTGTACTAGTACACCGACTGCCGTACCCTCCGGTCGGACGCGGATATTTACTCGCCCGGGGGTCGGAACTGCCCGCGAGGCCCCAATTCAGAGTCGGCACTTCGACCCGGTCGGTAAATGGTCGCAATCGGCGATTTCCGGTCCGGCGCCCAAATTCCTCTCCGGGAGCGCGGTCGCAGGCTGCCGATGCGATCGCATACGGACACCGCTTCGCTCAAACATGCATAACTTTTCGCTCGATTATCGGAATCGCTTATAAGACCCCAATTCGGAATCGGCACTCAGAGGCGCTCGACGCCCACTTATTGCCTCAAGCGATAAGACGTCGTTTCGCACTCCGAAATTGTGATTCTAGCCGACGATCTCCCCTATGCCAAGGTTTTTTGGCAGTAGCGACTCCCTCGATTACGCGAATCGCTGTCGGAGCCCTCACGCGGAGCCGCCCAGTCACAGCGATCGGAAGTCGTGTTCAACACGACCCGAGATCTCCTCCCCAGGTCGTAGATATGGGTGCCCGAACATCGCCAATATAGTCACCCCCTCCGGTTTATTCCCACCCCTTCAACGAAAGAATTGGGCATAACTTTCCGCACGGACATCAGAATCGCTTACGTGACCACAATTCGGAATCGGCACTCCGAGACGGTCGACAGGCGCTGGTTTCGCGGAATTCTGTTCCGGGGCCAAAATCCCCCCCGGAGCGTGTGTACTAGTACACGACTGCCGTACCCTCCTGTCGGACGAGGATATTTACTCGCCCGGGGGTCGGAACCGCCCGCGAGGCCCCAATTCAGAGTCGGCACTTCGACCCGGTCGGTAAATGGTCACATTCAGAGATTTTTGGTCCGGCTCCCAAATTCCTCTCCGGGAGCGCGGTCGCAGGCTGTCGATGCGATCGCATACGGACACCGCTTCGCTCAAACATGCATAACTTTTAGCTCGGTTATCGGAATCGCTTATAAGACCCCAATTTGGAATCGGCACTCAGAGGCGCTCGACCCCCACTTATTGCCTCAGGCGATAAGACGTCGTTTCGGGGTCTAAAAACCTTCGTTTCGCACTCCGAAATTGTGATTCTAGCCGACGATCTCCCCTATGCCAAGGTTTTTTGGCAGTAGCGACTCCCTCGATTACGCGAATCGCTGTCGGAGCCCTCACGCGGAGCCGCCCAGTCACAGCGATCGGAAGTCGTGTTCAACACGACCCGAGATCTCCTCCCCAGGTCGTGGATATGGGTGCCCGAACATCGCCAATATAGTCACCCCCTCCGGTTTATTCCCACCCCTTCAACGAAAGAATTGGGCGTAACTTTCCGCACGGACATCAGAATCGCTTACGTGACCACAATTCGGAATCGGCACTCCGAGACGGTCGACAAGGCGCTGGTTTCGCGGAATTCTGTTCCGGGGCCAAAATCCCCCCCGGAGCGTGTGTACTAGTACACCGACTGCCGTACCCTCCTGTCGGACGAGATATTTACTCGCCCGGGGGTCGGAACCGCCCGCGAGGCCCCAATTCAGAGTCGGCACTTCGACCCGGTCGGTAAATGGTCACATTCAGAGATTTTCGGTCCGGCTCCCAAATTCCTCTCCGGGAGCGCGGTCGCAGGCTGCCGATGTGATCGCATACGGACACCGCTTCGCTCAAACATGCATAACTTTTAGCTCGATTATCGGAATCGCTTATAAGACCCCAATTCGGAATCGGCAATCAGAGGCGCTCGACGCCCACTAATTGCGTCAGGCGATAAGACGTCGTTTCGGGGTCTAAAAATCTTCGTTTCGCACTCCGAAATTGAGATTCTAGCCGACGATCTCTCCCATTCCAAGGTTTTTTGGCAGTAGCGACTCCGTCGATTACGCGAATCGCTGGCGGAGCCCACACGCGGAGCCGCTCAGTCACAGCGATCGGAAGTCACGTTCAACTCGCAGCGAGATCTCCTCCCCAGGTCGTGGATATGGGTACCCGAACATCGCCGATATAGTCACTCCCTCTGGTTTATTCCCACCCCTTCAGCGAAAGAATTTGGCATAACTTTCCGCACGGGCATCAGAATCCCTTACGTGAACACAATTCGGAATCGGCACTCCGAGACGGTCGACAAGGCAATGGTTTCACGGAATTCCGTTCCGGGGCCAAAATCCCCCCCGGAGCGTGTGTACTAGTACACCGACTGCCGTACCCTCCGGTCGGACGCGGATATTTACTCGCCCGGGGGTCGGAACCGCCCGCGAGGCCCCAATTCAGAGTCGGCACTTCGACCCGGTCGGTAAATGGTCGCATTCGGCGATTTCCGGTCCGGCGCCCAAATTCCTCTCCGGGAGCGCGGCCGCAGGCTGCCGATGCGATCGCATACGGACACCGCTTCGCTCAAACATGCATAACTTTTCGCTCGGTTATTGGAATCGCTTATAAGACCCCAATTCGGAATCGGAACTCAGAGGCGCTCGACGCCCACTTATTGCTCAGGCGATAAGATGTCGTTTCGGGATCTAAAAACCATCATTTCGCACTCCGAAATTGTGATTCTAGCCGACGATCTCCCCTATTCCAAGGTTTTTTGGCAGTAACGACTCCCTCGATTACGCGAATCACTGGCGGAGCCCACACGCGGAGCCGCCCAGTCACAGCGATCGGAAGTCGTGTTCAACTCGACGCGAGATCTCCTCCCCAGGTCGTGGATATGGGTGCCCGAACATCGCCGATATAGTCACCCCCTCCGGTTTATTCCCACCCCTTCAACGAAAGAATTGGGCATAACTTTCCGCACGGGCATCAGAATCGCTTACGTGACCACAATTCGGAATCGGCACTCCGAGACGGTCGACAAGGCGCTGGTTTCGCGGAATTCTGTTCCGGGACCAAAATCCCCCCCCGGAGCGTGTGTACTAGTACACCGACTGCCGTACCCTCCGGTCGGACGAGGATATTTACTCGCCCGGGGGTCGGAACCGCCCGCGAGGCCCCAATTCAGAGTCGGCACTTCGACCCGGTCGGTAAATGGTCGCATTCGTAGATTTCTGGTCCGGCTCCCAAATTCCTCTCCGGGAGGGCGGTCGTAGGCTGCCGATGCGATCGCATACGGACACCGCTTCGCTCAAACAGGCATAACTTTTCGCTCGGTTATCGGAATCGCTTATAAGACCCCAATTCGGAATCGGCACTCAGAGGTGCTCGACGCCCACTTATTGCCTCAGGCGATAAGACGTCGTTTCGGGGTCTAAAAAGCTTCGTTTCGCACTCCGAAATTGTGATTCTAGCCGACGATCTCCCCTATTCCAAGGTTTTTTAGCAGTAGCGACTCCCTCGATTACGCGAATCGCTGGCGGAGCCCACACGCGGAGCTGCCCAGTCACAGCGATCGGAAGTCGTGCTCAAATCGACGTGAGATCTCCTCCCCAGGTCGTGGATATGGGTGCCCGAACATCGCTGATATAGTCACCCCCTCCTGTTTATTCCCACCCCTTCAACGAAAGAATTGGGCATAACTTTCCGCACGGGCATCAGAATCGCTTACGTGACCACAATTCGGAATCGACACTCCGAGACGGTCGACAAGGCGCTGGTTTCACGGAATTCCATTCCGGGGCCAAACTCCCCCCCGGAGCGTGTGTACTAGTACACCGACTGCCGTACCCTCCGGTCGGACGCGGATATTTACTCGCCCGGGGGTCGGAACTGCCCGCGAGGCCCCAATTCAGAGTCGGCACTTCGACCCGGTCGGTAAATGGTCGCATTCGGCGATTTCCGGTTCGGCGCCCAAATTCCTCTTCGGGAGCGCGGTCGCAGGCTGCCGATGCGATCGCATACGAACACGCTTCGCTCAAACAGGCATAAGTTTTCGCTCGGTTATCGAATCGCTTATAAGACCCCAATTCGGAATCAGAACTCAGAGTCGCTCGACGCCCGTTGATTGCCTCAAGCGATAAGACGTCTTTTCGGGGTCTAAAAACCTTCAATTCGCACTGCGAAATTGCGATTCTAGCTCAGATCTCCCTACTTCATGGTTTTTTAGCAGTAGCGACTCCCTCGATTACGCGAATCACTGGCGGATCCCACACGCGGAGCCGCCCAGTCACAGCGATCGGAAGTCGTGTTCAACTCGACGCGAGATCTTTTCCCCAGGTCGTGGATATGGGTGCCCGAACATCGCCGATATAGTCACCCCCTCCTGTTTATTCCCACCCCTTCAGCGAAAGAATTGGGCATAACTTTCCGCACGGGCATCGGAATCGCTTACGTGACCACAATTCGGAATCGGCACTTCGAGACGGTCGACAAGGTGCTGGTTTCGCGGAATTCCGTTCCGGGGCCAAAATCCCCCCCGGAGAGTGTGTACTAGTACCCCGACTGCCGTACCCTCCGGTCGGACGCGGATATTTACTCGTCCGGGGGTCGGAACCGCCCGCGAGGCCCCAATTCAGAGTCGGCACTTCGACCCTGTCGGTAAATGGTCGCATTCGGCGATTTCCTGTCCGGCGCCCAAATTCCTCTCCGGGAGCGCGGTCGCAGGCTGCCGATGCGATCGCATACGGACACTGCTTCGCTTAAACAAGCATAACTTTTCGCTCGGTTATCGGAATCGCTTATAAGACCCCAATTCGGAATCGGAACTCAGAGGCGCTCGACGCCCAATTATTGCCTCAGCGATAAGACGTCGTTTCGGGGTCTAAAAACCTTCAATTCGCACTCCGAAATTGCGATTCTAGCCTACGATCTCCCCTATTCCAAGGTTTTTTAGCAGTAGCGACTCCCTCGATTACGCGAATCGCTGGCGGATCCCACACGCGGAGCCGCCCAGTCACAGCGATCGGAAGTCGTGTTCAACTCGACGCGAGATCTTTTCCCCAGGTCGTGGATATGGGTGCCCGAACATCGCCGATATAGTCACCCCCTCCTGTTTATTCCCACCCCTTTAGCGAAAGAATTGGGCATAACTTTCCGCACGGGCATCGGAATCACTTACGTGACCACAATTCGGAATCGGCACTCCGAGACGGTCGACAAGGCGCTGGTTTCATGGAATTCCGTTCCGGGGCCAAAATCCCCCACGGAGAGTGTGTACTAGTACACCGACTGCCGTACCCTCCGGTCGGACGCGGATATTTACTCGTCCAGGGGTCGGAACTGCTCGCGAGGCCCCAATTCAGAGTCGGCACTTCGACCCTTTCGGTAAATGGTCGCATTCGGAGATTTCCGGTCCGGCGCCCAAATTCCTCTCCGGGAGCGCTGTCGCAGGCTGCAGATGCGATCGCATACGGACACCGCTTCGCTCAAACAGCATAACTTTTCGCTCGGTTATCAGAATCGCTTATAAGACCCCAATTTGGAATCGGCACTCAGAGGCGCTCGACCCCCACTTATTGCCTCAGGCGATAAGACGTCGTTTCGGGGTCTAAAAACCTTCGTTTCGCACTCCGAAATTGTGATTCTAGCCGATGATCTCCCCTATGCCAAGGTTTTTTGGCAGTAGCGACTCCCTCGATTACGCGAATCGCTGTCGGAGCCCACACGCGGAGCCGCCCAGTCACATCGATCGGAAGTCGTGTTCAACTCAACGCGAGATCTCCTCCCAAGGTCGTGGATATGGGTGCCCGAACATCGCCGATATAGTCACCCCCTCCGGTTTATTCCCACCCCTTCAGCGAAAGAATTGGGCATAACTTTCCGCACGGCCATCGGAATCGCTTACGTGACCACAATTTGGAATCGGCACTCCGATATGGTCGACAAGACGCTGGTTTCGCGGAATTCCATTCTGGGGCCAAAATCCCCCGCGGAGCGGGTGTACTAAAACACCGACTGTCGTACCCTCTGGTCGGACGCGGATATTTATTCGCCCGGGGGTCGGAACCGTACGCGAGGCCCTATTTCAGAGTAGGCACTTCGACCCGGTCGGTAAATGGTCGTATTCGGAGATTTCCGGTCCGGCGCCCAAATTCCTCTTGGGAGCGCGGTCGCAGGCTGCCGATGCGATCGCATACGGACACCGCTTCTCTCAAACAGGCATAACTTTTCGCTCGGTTTTTGGATTCGCTTATAAGACCCCAATTCGGAATCGACACTCACAGGCGCTCGACGCCCACTTATTGCCTCAGGCGATAAGACGTAGTATCGGGGTCTAAAAACCTTCGTTTCGCACTCCAAAATTGTGATTCTAGCCGACGATCTCCCCTATTCCAAGTTTTTTGGAAGTAGCTACTCCCTCGATTACGCGAATCGCTGGCGGAGCCCACACGCGGAGCCGCCCAGTCACAGTGATCGGAAGTCGTGTTAAACTCGACGTGAGATCTCCTCCCCAGGTCGTGGATATGGGTTCCCGAACATCGCCGATATAGTAAGCCCCTCCGGTTTATTCCCACCCCTTTAGCGAAAGAATTGGGCATAACTTTCCGCACGGGCATCGGAATCGCTTACGTGACCATAATTCGGAATCGGCACTCCGAGACGGTCGACAAGGCGCTGGTTTTGCGGAATTCCGTTCTGGGGCCAAAACCCCCCTCGGAGCGTGTGTACTAGTACACCGACTGTCGTACCCTCCGGTCGGACGCGGATATTTACTCGCCCGGGGGTCGGAACCACCCGCGAGGCCCCAATTCAGAGTCGGCACTTCGACCCGGTCGGTAAATGGTCGCATTCGGCGATTTCCGGTCCGGCGCCCAAATTCCTCTCCGGGAGCGCGGTCGCAGGCTGCCGATGCGATCGCATACGGACACCGCTTCGCTCAAACTGGCATAACTTTTCGATCGATTATCGGAATCGCTTATAAGACCACAATTCGGAATCGGAACTCAGAGGCGCTCGACGCCCACTTATTGCTCAGGCGATAAGACGTCGTTTCGGGGTCTAAAAACCTTCGTTTTGCACTCCGAAATTGCGATTCTAGCCGACGATCTCCCCTATGCCAAAGTTTTTTGGCAGTAGCGACTCCCTCGATTACGCGAATCGTTGGCGAAGCCCACACGCGGAGCCGCCCAGTCACAGCGATCGGAAGTCGTGTTCAACTCGACGCGAGATCTCCTCCCCAGGTCGTGGATATGGGTGCCCGAACATCGCCGATATAGTCATCCTGTTTATTCCCACCCCTTCAGCGAAAGAATTGGGCATAACTTTCCGCACGGGCATCGGAATCGCTTACGTGACCACAATTCGGAATCGACACTCCGAGACGGTCGACAAGGTGCTGGTTTCGCGGAATTTCGTTCCGAGGCCAAAATCCCCCCCGGAGCGTGTGTACTAGTACACCGATTGCCGTACCCACCGGTCGGACGCGGATATATACTCGCCCGGGGGTCGGAACCGCCAGCGAGGCCCCAATTCAGAGTCGGCACTTCGACCCAGTCGGTAAATGGTCGCATTCGGCGATTTCCGGTCTGGCGCCCAAATTCCTCTCCAGGAGCGCGATCGCAGGCTGCCGATGCGATCGCATACGGACACCGCTTCGCTCAAACAAGCATAACTTTTCGCTCGATTATCGGAATCGCTTATAAGACCCCAATTCAGAATCGGCACTCAGAGACGCTCGACGCCCACTTATTGCCTCAGGCGATAAGACGTCGTTTCGGGGTCTAAAAACCTTCAATTCGCACTCCGAAATTGTGATTCTAGTCGACGATCTCCCCTATTCCAAGGTTTTTTGACAGTAGCGACTCCCTCGATTACACGAATCGCTGGCGGAGCCCACACGCGGAGCCGCCCAGTCACAGTGATCGAAAGTCGTGTTAAAATCGACGCGATATCTACTCTCAAGGTCGTGGATATGGGTCCCGAACATCGCCGATATAGTCACCCCCTCCGGTTTATTCCCACCCCTTCAGCGAAAGAATTGGGCATAACTTTCCGCATGGGCATCGGAATCGCTTACGTGACCACAATTCGGAATCGGCACTCCGAGACGGTCGACAAGGCGCTGGTTTTGCGGAATTCCGTTCCGGGGCCAAACTCCCCCCCGGAGCGTGTGTACTAGTACACCGACTGTCGTACCCTCCGGTAAAACGCGGATATTTTTTCGCCCGGGGGTCGGAACCGCCCGCAAGGTCCCAATTTAGAGTCAGCACTTCGACCCGGTCGGTAAATGGTCGCATTCGGAGATTTTTGGTCCGGCGCCCAAATTCCTCTCCGGGAGCGCGGTCGCAGGCTGCCGATGCGATCGTATACGGACACCGCTTCGCTCAAACAGGCATAACTTTTCGCTCGGTTATCGGAATCGCTTATAAGACCCCAATTCGGAATCGGCAATTAGAGGCGCTCGACGCCCACTTATTGCCTCAGGCGATAAGACGTCGTTTCAGGGTCTAAAAACCTTCAATTCGCACTCCGAAATTTCGATTCTAGCCGACGATCTCCCCTATTCCAAGGTTTTTTGGCAGTAGCGACTCCCTCGATTACGCGAATCGCTGGCGGATCCCACACGCGGAGCCGCCCAGTCACAGCGATCGGAAGTCATGTTCAACTCGACGCGAGATCTCCTCCCCAGGTCGTGGATATGGGTGCCCGAACATCGCCGATATAGTCACCCCTCCTGTTTATTCCCACCCCTTAGCAAAAGAATTGGGCATAACTTTCCGCACGGGATTCGGAATCGCTTACGTGACCACAATTCGGAATCGGCACTCCGAGACGGTCGACAAGGCGCTGGTTTCTCGGAATTCCATTCCAGGGCCAAAATCCCCCCGGAGCGTGTGTACTAGTACACCGACTTTCGTACCCTCTGGTCGGACGCAGATATTTAATCGCCTGGGGGTCGGAACCGCCCGCGAGGCCCCAATTCAGAGTCGGAACTTCGACCCGGTTGGTAAATGGTCGCATTCGGAGATTTCCGATCCGGCGCCCAAATTCCTCTCTGGGAGCGCGGTCGTAGGCTGCCGATGCGATCGCATACGGACACCGCTTCGCTCAAACATGCATAAGTTTTCGCTCGGTTATCGGAATCGCTTATAAGACCCCAATTCGAAATCGGAACTCAGAGGCGCTCGACGCCCACTTATTGCCTCAGGCCATAAGACGTCGTTTCGGGTTCTAAAAACCTTCAATTCGCACTCCGAAATTGCGATTCTTGCCGACGATCTCCCCTATTCCAAGGTTTTTTGGCAGTAGCGACTCCCTCGATTACGCGAATCGCTGGAGGATCCACACGCGGAGCCGCCCAGTCACAGCGATCGGAAGTCGTGTTCAACTCGACGCGAGATCTCCTCCCCAGGTCGTGGATATGGGTGCCCGAACATCGCCGATATAGTCACCCTGTAACACTGCGAAAATTTAGTGATTTAAAAATTTTGAAAATAAAGGAGAATAAGATTACATAACGTAGTGGAGAGACTTCCAATACCATGTGTTAATGACCCATTAACAAGATTGGGCCAATAGGGCATATTTGGCCCAAGGATATAAATGAACTAGGACAGGGAATTACCCAGAAATTCGTGTATGTAATATACAGTAATTAGTGAGGGTAATTTAGGGTGAAAATATGGGTGATTAGTCATGTAAGGTAAGCCAAAACCGAACTCAACCCAATTGGTGGTTTCCTAAACCTTTGCTACCTCTTTTTGGTAAGGGAATCCCAGATTTTATGGAAAGTGGGAAACAGAGCTCGTAGCCCCTTTCCTAGTCTCGTTAGGACTCTTAACTACATCCTAAAACTATAAGAACTCGTCCCTAAACTATTGGGGAAGGTTTAACAACGAGTTGGGGCGTTTGGAGGCAGGCTAGAGCTTCAGAGGAGAAGGAGAAAGGCTGGGAACCCGGAGCTTCATCCCCCTTCATCCTCTGCTGCGTCCAGTACGTCGACTGGTTTTAGATCTTCATAAAGGTAGGTATTCTCGGGCAAAGATTAAAGAAAACCTATACCATCATGTAGAGCATCGTGTCTATGTTCATTTTCATATGATTTGCCCAATTTTCATGGAGTATGCATGGAGTATTGGTCGTTTTCTCTAAGTCGTGTCCAGTTAGGGCTTATTCCCGTTCTTCTTATTATGCACAAGATTCAAGCCTAATTTACCTAAACTTCCTTCACGAAAGTACTTAAACTTGAAGTCACGATCATTTTTTATGTTGGACGTTTTATCCAAAAGTCTTTCCTTAGAGAGTTATAAGCTTCGTAAGAGAGTCACTACATGATACTACGATTTTGGCTACACTTGACTTTTGTTCTTCATATGTTTTCTCAGGATTAGAGACCGAATTAGATCAAACCCTCAACATCAAAGTCTTCCCTAGTTGTCCTCTTCATCTTTATGTTGAACGTTTTGTCCAAATGTCATCTTTAGAGAGGTAATAGAGTTGGAAGTGATCGCTACATGAAATTATTTTCGGGTTCCACATGACTTATAAGTTTTGTTCTGGAAGGGCACTAGTGTCGACACTACTTGGGCTAGTGTCGACACACTGTCCCAAAACAGCCCAGAAGGTGTTCTAGGAAGGCCTCTAGTGTCGACACTACTTGAGCTAGTGTCGACACACTGTCCCAGCTTGCCAGAAGTGTGTTCTGGGAGCTGTCTCTAGTGTCGACACTACCTAGACTAGTGTCGACACAACTTGACTTTTTGCCCTGCATTTGAAGCCCTGTGTCGACACTACCTGATCCTGTGTCGACACTACTTGACCTTTTTGCCTTGTATTTGAGGCACTGTGTCGACACTACCTGGACTAGTGTCGACACTACTTGGCCAGTTTAGCATTATTTTGCCTTGCGTTTGAGGCATTGTGTCGACACCAGTCAGGGGTGTGTCGACACTACCCTTACAAGATTTTGCATATTTTTGGGTCTGATCATTTCATGATATCTACAAGCATGTGCATGATGTTATATAGTATGCATGGACCTAAAATAAATCAACCCATTGAAGAAAATGGTAATGATACGAATATGATTCTAATGTGTAATGTTGATTGTCCTTATGTTCATTGGATTATCTTGTGATCTTGCTTATTGTCAATTGATAAGATAGTATATGATATGAATGTGGGGATGAATACATGTTAGTATGGACTTGTTAGTGGTGTTAAGGTCATGATTTTCATATGAGTTCCAATAGTTACATGCTTTCCGGTGTTCAATTAATTATTTGTCATATGCATACATGCTAGTAATGATCTGTGACTCATCACTTACATTTTTGGCACGAATAGGCACACCCTTCTTGGGAAATTGAGAGCACATGTTCTGCATATGATTTGTCTTTTGAAACACCCTCATGTCAAGACATTAATGAATTATGAAACATAAGATACGTCGTTATCCTGCCTTGTTCTCTTGAGCTGTTTGTCAGACCTTGACTCTATGAATGATCATGTTTCTTTTTACTATGATCTTGCCATTGAAACTCTGTGGCCATAATATGAATATGTTTGTTCGGCACAACGTGGACTCCGGCCAAATTTGACTAATGCCTGTGCAATAAGGGCCCTGTCTGGTCCTGGGGAGGAGCACCCCAACGTACTTTTAAACCGCGGGAGTATGGACTTGTGGTGCGTGGCATGGCACTGATACGATATGCAAGATTTGTGTGAATGTGCCTTTGTTTGATATGATAAGTCTGATGTGATCTGATATGATATGATTTGATATGATACGTCTGATCATGTGAACACATGATATCTGTCTGAATATGGCCAATCTTTTGATACGATTCTATTCTTGAAATATCTGTCCATTGTATATACAATTCGACATTTGATCTGATATGATATCCGTTCTACTCTGCTATTCAACTTGTTAGAAACGTGCATTGTCATCATATTCATGTGCATATCTGCCTATTTAAAATGCTAATTATGTATATTAGTGCCCGCAAAATATTGAGATGTAAATCCTACTGAGCTAGTTCGCTCACCCTATCATCCTACCCTTTTTCAGGAAGTGATGAAGAACCAGTGGAGTCCGATGGGACAGGGCAAGAGTGAAGAGCACCCTCCATATGAGTCGATGATAGTTTAGCAATAGACAATTGAGTAGTGTTTGTATTAGTTAACTTTTCTGGAAGATTTATTTGAATAATGAACCTTTAGATGGTTCTTTCTTATGTAAGGTTGTATCTAGTTGAATGAAATGAAATAAAGAGTACCTTTGATGATGTTATTATGATTTGAAAGGTGTTATTATATTCAATCGTGACTCTGCGTTATTCAACTGTGATACGCCTATTTGTATCGTTCACGTCCCCCGGTATTTATTCCGCTGCTAAATATCGGGGCGTGACAGTTGGTATCAGAGACTGAACTTTAGGGTCCAAGGGATTAGGACATAGAATGAACTAGATTACACGAGTCAAATCTGTCGTACCTGATGTGAGCTTGGGTAGAGCCATGGGAGTAGAAGTCACATGTGATATATTTAGATGACTGACTTATATTTTATCTTGAAGGTACTTATTACCTCAATGGCCGCTGAACGTGCCCAGGCTAGGGACATGCAACAAACAATACAGAACTTGACCCAGGCTATCCTGCAAGCCACCCAGGGTGGAGGTAACTGCGGAGCCGGTGATCTCCATCGGAATTTTTGAAATATGGATCCGCCTAGGTTTGAGGGAGTACTGACGCAGATGTTGCTGAACACTGGGTTAAGGAAATTGAAAGGATATTCAGGGTCATGCAATGCACGAACCAGAACAAAGTACTACTGGCGACTTTTCAATTGGAAAAGGATGCCAGGGCATGGTGGGAGTCAGTAGAAGCAACACTGGATGGTCAACAACTAACATGGGCTCAGTTCATTGAGCACTTCAACACCAAGTATTTTTCTGAGAGGGTCCAAGAACGGAAAGCAGCCGAATTTGCGGCTTTGAAGTAGAGGACTTTAATGTGGCCGAGTATGAGACCCAATTCTCTCGTCTGTCCCAATATGCTGCTCACTTGATTGGGACAGAAAGGATGAAGGCAAAACGCTTTCTGAATGGCTTGAGGCCCCAGTTCATCACTCAACTGGTGCCAATGGACATTCAAACCTATGCTGACATGGTAAAGAAGGCTCAGTTACTGGAGGATGCCATGGAGACTGCTGAAAGAATTACGGGAAAATCTGTGAAAAGGGAGCAAGTGTCTTCTACAGGAAGGTATCAGCCGACCATTAGGAAGAAAAGGCCAGTGGCGGAGTAAATGAACTAGTTGATAAAAAGCCAAAGGAGTTAGGTAAGCAGATTAGTGGTGGCAACGGGAGAAAGGTGCAAACACTGTGACAAAGCTAGTCACCACGGTCAGAACATTGTTGGAGAGCGCAAGGGAGATGCCTGCGCTGTGGTAGTCATGACCATAAGATCTCGGACTGCCCACTACTGAAAGAACAAGCTCCTCAGGACAAGCGTCCGAATGGACAAAAGAGACAAGGCCATTGCAAGCTATTCAGGAACCAGAAGCTACTGAGGAAGGAGGTATCGTGGAAGGTACACTTACTATTCTTTCCCACGCTCGCATATGTTCTCTTTGATACGGAGCTACGCATTCCTTTATATCTCAAACATTGTTGATACCTTACCTATTAAACCCGTCCCAATGAAATCCGGAATAGTTGTGTCAACCCCGATTGGTCCTGGCACCAATCTTACAAACCATACCCTCTAGTGAAGTGTTGATTGAAACCCAAAACCTACCCAAATTTAATATGTATGGACATGGCGGGGTATGATGTGATACTGGGAGCAGACTGGATGTCTGAACATGGGGCTAGTATCAATTGTAGGAGGAGTCGGGTAACCTTTAGCCATTACCCAAAACTAGTGTTCACAGGGGATAGAAACCGCAGGAGATTGTCACTGATCTCTGCACTACAAGCCAAAAAGATGATGAGGAAGGTGTATGGCCTTCTTGCTGCCGTTGTCATCGCAAAGAAGGAAGTCAAAGTTGAGGACATCCATGTTGTCAGCGAATACGCTGATGTTTTCCTCGAAGACTTGCCAGGAATTCCTCCTGAGAGAGAGGTCAATTTTACCATCGAGTTGGTCCCTGGGGCAGCACCAGTATCTAGGGCACCATATAGAATGTCCCCCGCAGAACTGAAGGAACTAAAAGAGCAACTGATGGAACTGTTAGAGAAGGGTTTCATCCGACCAAGCACATCGCCATGGGGTGCACCTGTCCTCTTCGTCAAGAAGAAAGATGGGTCGATGAGGCTATGTATAGATTACAGACAACTAATCAGTTAACCATCAAGAACAAATACCCTCTTCCAAGGATTGATGAGTTGTTGATCAATTATCTGGAGCTAGATACTTCTCTAAAATAGATCTCAGATCCGGTTATCATCAATTGAGGATCAAAGGAGAAGACATTCACAAGACAGCCTTCCGAAGCAGGTAGGGCATTATGAATTCATTGTTATGCCTTTTGGACTAACAATGCCCCTGCAGTTTTATGCAGTTGATGATAGCATTTATCGCCCATATCTTGATAAATTTGTGGTGGTATTCATCGATGATATATTGATCTATTCCAAGACAAAGGAAGAGCATGAGGAACATTTGAGGATCTCATTACAGATTTTAAGGGAGAACAAACTATATGCCAAGTTAAGTAATTGAATTTTGGCTTGAGAAAGTATCCTTTTTAGGACATGTGGTAACCAAGGATGGTATCGCTGTGATCCATCGAAGGTGAGACTGTACTGAAATGGGAAAGATCGACAAGCGTCACTGAGATCATGAGCTTCCTAGGTCTAGCAGGATATTACCGAAGGTTTATACAGGATTTCTTAAAGATTGCAGTGCCATTGACCAAGCTGACCCGTAAGAAAATTCGTTTGTGTGGACTGATGATTGTGAGGAAAGCTTTAACAACTTGAAGAAGTGTCTGACTACTGCTCCTGTCCTCGCCTACCCACTGAAGAGGGAGGATTGAAATTTATTCAATGCTTCGGGAACAGGTCTGGGATGCGTCTTAATGCAACAAGGGAAGGTAATAGCTTATGCCTCAAGGCAGTTGAGATCCACGAAGTGAACTACCCGGTTCATGACCTGGAGTTAGCAGCCGTAGTATTCGCCTTGAATCTGGAGGCATTATTCTATGGTGAGTAATTAAAGTCTTTTCTGACCACAAGAGTTTGAAATACTTGTTTCACAGAATGAGCTTAACATGAGACAAAGAAGGTGGTTAGAGTACCTTAAGGGACTTTGACTTTCCATTCAATATCACCTGGGAAAGCCAATGTAGTGGCTGACGCTCTAAGTAGACAACCAGGAGCTATTCTAGCTAATATGATGCTGGGCGAATAGAAGTTACTGGAACAATTTGCAAGCTTGAACTTAGACATGGGAAAGAAGGAAAAACGGTAATGATTCCAATCTCCAGATACAATCCGATCTACTGACCGAAATCAAGGAGAAACATGGAGAGGATCCATTCTTAGTTTGAGATCAGGGAGAAGCTAGAACAAGACCTGATTTTACTCTATCAGCGGAAGGAAGATTACTGTTCGAGGTAGGACATGTGTCCCTGATCATGGAGAACTCAAGAAGAGGTTACTAATGAAGCTCACCAGTCCAAGTACACGATTCATCTAGGATCAACAAAGATGTACCAAGACTTAAAAAGGTCGTACTGGTGGCCAAAACATGAAGAGGATGTGGCCGATCATGTGTCATACTGTTTAACATGCATGAAAGTCAGGGCCCGAGCATTTCCGTACAGCTGGTGGACTGCTACCACTAGAAATCCCAGAGTGGAAATGGGATAGCATCGGTATGGACTTTATCATGGGATTACCCAAGACTAGAGGTGGTATGGATGCATTTTGGTAATAGTTGATCGATTGACTAAGTCGGCTCACTTCTTGCCGTCAAGAGTACATGGTCAGTGGATGTGTTGGCCGCTCTATATGTTAAGGAAGTAGTTAGACTGCATGGGGTTCCATCTAGCATAATATCAGATCGGAACCCTAGATTCACTTCACACTTCTGGAAGGGTTTACCAGCCATGGGTACTAAGCTGAACTTTAGTACTGCTTTCCATCCTCAGACCGATGGACAAACCGAAAGGACCAATCAAATTGTGGAAGATAATCTTCGTGCTCTGGTGGCTAGGGCTGGGATGATCAGTGGTACCTGATGGAGTTTGCATATACAACAGCTATCAGGCAAGTATCAAGATGACCCCATTTGAAGCTTATATGGCAGGAGTTGCAGATCACCCCTTTGTTGGGAAGAGGTTGGGGATACCAATGGTTTGGACCCGACTTAGTTGAGGCGACTGTCAGGAAGGTTCAGATTGTCAGGAACGTCTGAAGATAGCACAATCCAGGCAGAAGAGTTATGCAGACAAGAGATAGAGAGAACTAGAATTTTAGGTTGGCAGGCATGTTTTCTTGAAGGTCTCACCTTCAAGGGGAATACAAAGATTGGGATCAAAGGAAAGTTGAGTCCCAGATTTATAGGCCATTTGAAATTCTGGAAAGGATTGGTCAGGTGGCGTATCGACTTGCACTACCTCCACAGCTGGCGAACGTGCATAATGTGTCCACATATCCATGCTGCGGAAGTATTTATTTAATGCCGACCATGTAATCAACCATGAGGACTTGGAGATTCGGGAGGACCTGACTATGAAGAGAAGCCGATCAAATTGTTAGATCGAAAGATTCAACGACTCAAGAATCGTACCATAACCTATGGTGAAGGTCCAATGGAGTCGAGACGGGGTTACAAATGCTACCTGGAAACAGAGGAAGAATGAAGAAAAACCACACTAACTATTCTCAGGTACGATCTACACATTACGTTAAATTTGGGGACCAAATTTTTTTTTAGAGGGGGAGGATGTACCACCCCGAAAATTTAGTGATTAAAAATTTTGAAAATAAAGGAGAATAGAATTACATAAACGTAGTGGAGAGACTTCCAATACCATGTGTTAATGACCCATTAAAAGATTGGGCCAATAAGCATATTGGCCCAAGATATAAATGAACTAGGACATAAAATTACCCAGAAATTCGTGTATGTATTATGCAGTATTAGTGAGGGTATTTAGGGTGAAAATATGGGTGATTAGTCATGTAAGGTAAGCCAAAATCGAACTCAACCCCAATTGGTGGTTTCCTAAACCTTTGCTACCTCTTTTTGGGTAAAGGGAATCCCAGATTTTATGGAAAGTGGAAACAGAGCTCGTAGCCCCTTTCCTAGTCTCGTTAGGACTCTTAACTACATCCTAAAATTATAAGAACTCGTCCCTAAACTCTTGGGGAAGGTTTAACAACGAGTTGGAGTCGTTTGGAGGCAGGCTAGAGCTTCAGAGGAGAAGGAGAAAGGCTGGGAACCCGGAACTTCATCCCCCTTCATCCTCTGCTGCGTCTAGAACGTCGACTGGTTTTAGATCTTCATAAAGGTAGATGTTCTCGGGCCAAGATTAAAGAAAACATATACCATCATGTAGAGCATCGTGTCTAGGTTCATTTGCACTTGATTTGCCCAATTTTCATGGAGTATGCATGGAGTATTGGTCGTTTTCTCTAAGTCGTGTCCAGTTAGGGCTTATTCCCGTTCTTCTTATGATTCACGAGATTCGAGACCGAATTTGACTAAATTCCTTCACAAAAGTTCTTATACTTGAAGTCACGAGCATCTTTTATGTTGGACGTTTTATCCAAAAATCTTTCGTTAGAGAGTTATAAGCTTCGTAGAGAGTCACTACATGATACTACTATTTCGGGCTACACTTGACTTTTTGTTCTTCATATATTTTTTTCGAGATTCAAGACCGAATTTGATCAACCCCCTCAACATCAAAGTTCTTCCCTAGTTGTCTCTTCATCTTTCATGTTGAATGTTTTGTCCAAATGTTATTCGTTAGAGAGTTATAAGAGTTGGAAGTGAATCGTTGCATGAGATGTTTTTTCGGGTTCCACATGACTTATAAGTTTGTTCTGGAAGGACACTAGTGTCGACAGTACTTGGGCTAGTGTCGACACACTGTCCCAAAATAGCCCAGAAGGTGTTCTGGGAAGGCCTCTAGTGTCGACACTACTTGAGCTAGTGTCGACACACTGTCCCAGCTTGGCCAGAAGGTGTTCTGGGAGCTGTCTCTAGTGTCGACCACTACCTGAACTAGTGTCGACACTACTTGACTTTTTGCCTGCTTTGAAGCCCTGTGTCGACACTACCTGATCCTGTGTCGACACTACTTGACTTTTTGCTCTGTATTTGAGGCACGTGTCGACACTACCTGGACTAGTGTCGACACTACTTGGCCATTTAGCATTATTTTGCCTTGCGTTTGAGGCATTGTG